>JAQFVV010007781.1:0-59237 GCA_028023455.1 Epiperipatus broadwayi
CATTTTTTAGATAGCAGGACCGCAGATGATGATGATGATGATGATTATTATTATTATTTGGGGGTAGATAAGTGAATATCAAATCATTTTGTATGTGCCTGCATTAAATGCTTTACTTTTTCTTTTTTTTACGATGAGAGTGAGAGTTATTGTTAAGTGAAATGTTTTTGGATCGGATCAGGAATTATTATCAAATGCTTAGACCTATTGATATGTTTTATAAAGGTTGGGTGAAAACATCATCATTAGAATGTAAAAGTGCAGAGAGATAGTTTTAAAAATTTAATACCATTTCTTATTACTATTATCATAAAATTAAAGTTTGATATAAGCTAATTAAGGCTTGGAAAAATTGTTAGCTAATGTTCTGGTATACTATTTCGGAAGAGGAATGTAGATGTGAAAGTTTTACTCGTACAAATTGATGTTAGACCAGTATATACGTGGATAGGCAAAGAGTCCCCACCAACTAGTGGAGTTGTAGTTCAGCTTGCTCACTAAGATGCTTATCCCATATTTTATAAAGTATTTAAATACAGTGGAAGAGTTTCCCACTTGGTTATTTTTTACACCGTAAGATGATTTCTTTATTGATGGCCAGAGTGTAATAGATATACCCAAGTCTCTGTATGACTAGTGATAAAATCCTAGCATACCTCAACCTTAAGGAAAATGTTTGCTTTTATTCGGGTCACTGCCTACCTCATATTAATGTTGATATTCCTTACGGGTGTATGAATTACAGCTATTGCTAAGTATTACTTATAAATGTTGGTTACAGGGTTGCAAACTCAATTTGATGTCAGGATGAGTGCGGGTAGGGTATATGCAATTAGTATACTTGAACATTGTTTTGTTGTTATATTTTAGTTGATCAATAAGAGCCAAGAATAATAATGTAAATGAATATTAAATTTAAGGGTTAAATAAAACCTGAAAACATCGTAAGCAATGCGTATGTAAAATTATCTAGAGAATATATCCACAGCAAGCTGAGAACTTCGCTAGAATGGTAAGATTACTGAAATATTATTATTGTCATAAAAACATAAATATAGATTGTATGCACATATGATAATGTTTAAGCTAGGTACCGATTTGTTGACATTTGAAAAGTAACTAAAATTAACTTAATGGCAAGAAGTCCCACCATACATAAAATATCTCCATTGTAAAGCATAGGGTGAAAGCATATTAGATTAAAATAATTAATGGAAATTATTAAATTTTATTATTGGGAGAGTTATCCTTAGAAATAAATCAGTAATTGAAAGCATTAAACACTGGGGTGGGGAGGTGGGGATTTTAATGTTCACTATGTCTTAGTTAAAAGTGAGAACAAAATATATATGAAGGTAACTATTATCTTTATCTGTCTGTTATTAGTATTACTCCATGGCAATCGTGATTCCCTAATAATTAAAAATTAATATTTATATTTTAAAACCTCTTAAAATTATCTGTTGATTTATGGATTTTTTTTTATGTCATATGGTTGTAGAACAGGGGAAAGCCATGTGAACCATTGCATTAATGTACATATAATTTTATTGATTTATAATTTGTTAATAAAATTTGTTTGTTTTTTTTTAAATAAAAATTTGTGTACGTCTCAATGTTTTGTGGGTTATTACAATCTAGAAATCTCAAATCCAATCATACATCAATGCATTAATTATTATTTATATTTGAAGCATCATTTTGGTAAATCATATCAGGTAAAATTTATTTAAATGGTTAATTTTCCAAGCTTAGGTAGCACGGCAATACTCAAGATTGCCAATACTCCGGAAATAATTCAGTATAGTTGCAATATAGATTATGAATAGGGATGGTTATTGGGCGATAGTGGATGCAGTGGGTGGGCATAAAATTCTTTCCCCATCCGCTGTATTCAAACACCTATCTAGATGCACTTCCTTATGATTTTACTTTAATTATGAAAGTGTTTATAATAGGTTATTTTTAAAAGATTTGATGTAAGCTTAATTATTCGAGCTTTAATGTAAGTGGACATTAGCTACAATAAAGTTAGCCAAGATCAACCTTTTGAGGTGGTCATGAGAAGGGTGTTTATCACCAATAATCCATAGCAACTTGTTCGACTTCCAGACCTTATTGTTTTAAAACCCTGAGGAGAGATTATCATGGGAGGTAAATGAGCTAGTATGATGGGAAATTTGAGAGTAAAAGAGAGATAGTAGTGCAATAGACCTATAAATGTGAGGATGATTGAGGGATGGATTAGGAGGGTGGAGACGGACATAAAACTATTTGTAATCTGAAACAAAATTTTAATTGTGACTTTCGTGATAGTGAATGGGGAGTGTGCTGAGAATATAAATTGTAATGTGAGTTGAGCTTAAAGTTTCTTCTCTTTAACAACCACGAGTTTCCAAGAGTACTAATATTATTATTTTTAATGCATTCTCAGTGTTCTCTTAGTCTATTGATTATTTATTAACCCATTCATTAGATATCATTATTGAAATAAGGTTTAGCCTCAATATTTTCAATGAAGTTTCAATTTGGCGCCCTAGCAAATATGATTATGGATGTTCTATCCCATCATCATCGATCCTGAGAGAGGCTTTAGAAAGAATGTTAGCTGGGAATGGAGAAGCATCCATCGATCCATCTGACCAAAAAGTTTATAAATGGAGTACCAACTAGGGCTAGAAATACGCCATACACCTGAGAAGTCAGAATAGCCTCAAGTTTCAATTTGTAACAGATATTGTATTGGTTACAAATTATAACAGCTATCATATTCATATTATTAGGAAAAGATTAGAATTTGTGTAAAAGCTTATAAGTGGCCACAAGTGTCTAAGAGTTGATGGAAAAGGTTAGAATTGGCGCATAATGTGGTTGTGCGACCAGAAAAGGGTTAGAATTGGCGCGTAAGGGTTGTGTGACCAAAAAAAAAAGTTAGAATATATGGTCATTATATGGTAAGATGTAGATTAGGGAGACATCAACTAGGCATTTTAATAATCAGGAATTCTGTACAAGATGGTGGCACATGCCATAATGGTACAATATATATAGACCGAGTTAGTAAAATAAGTTAAATGTTTAAACTGAATAATATCATAAAATTTTAATAATATTTCAATTTTTGTATGAAAAATAGAATATAATACAGAAAAGATAAATCATTGTTGTAATGTCTATGATTATGCACTGAGTTTTATAATATAATATATTAAAGTTCTAATTATAATATATTGTATAAGGTGTATATATTAATTGTTTACATGTTATATGTATATATATTAATGGATAGACATTAAGCTATAAAATTTGTTATATTTAATTAGTATATATAGTTTTGATAATATATGCTAATGTGTTCATATATTAATGTATTATACCTCTAATGATGACTGCTGCTTAGTAAAAACTGTAAGGTTTTGTTAAGTTAAGATTAAATTATTGCATTAAAAAAGGTGTGTAAAAAAAGGAGTATTTTATTTGATTGTTATATAAGAATTAATCCATAAAAAAAAAAAATAAGTGAAAGATAATAATTATTTATAAATATAAAATAATATTGATATTATAAAATGATGCACTATGGAATGATATATTCAAAAGTTTTTTATGAATTAGGTATAATTTATTGGTTTCAAATGATTATATTTTGTAAAAATAGTTGTATTTCATAATGTATATACAAAGTTATATTCAGTATATAAAGTTATATTCAATGATTATTAATAAATTATGAGTTTTACAGATTAATGAATAAAATTAATTTAAAAAATATAATTTGCAATACACTTAAATATATAAATATGTGTAGTAAATATGTGTGAATGTACTTACACATTTAATAAATTTAAAAATTATAAATCAATTAAAAATTACAAAATATTATACAATGGATGATATGGATGCATTTGTATATAAACAGGAAAAAGTGTAATGCAATTGTATTTTATAGATTTTAAGAAGACTGCTAAACAGTCAAAAATAGAATAAGTATAAAAAAAAAACATTTGAATTTTTTAGAGATTTATTTAATATGTACTGCGCATTTGCACTTTTTTTTAGTATTTTTTTTTTTTAATTTGGCAATCATCAAAAGAAGCCCTATCAATCAGACTGGCTGATTTATTTGTGAAACATGGTAATGGAACTGTTATGATTCTCATATATTTGCTTTGCATATATGCATCACAAATGTAGATTATTTGAACATTTATAGAGATAGATAACAAACTACTTAATCTGACAGTTTCTACTGATCAGCAATCTTCTTCAGAGCTTCAACTGCATAAGAAAAAGAAGCTTAGCAGAAGACTGCTGGTTAGTTGAAACTGTCAGACTTATTAAATTAAGTAAAACAAGCATTGTTACAGTAATAAAGAAAAGTAAATTTGTTTAATTATTTATAATTTTATCAATGCACATAGAAGGATATAAGGTGGAAGGGAAAATATAATATTTCATTTATATAGAACATTTTTAGAGGTGGATTCATTTTGTCTCATAGTGTTTCTAGACAACAATTTCCATTTTTATACCTCATATAATCAAATAAAAGCTAAAGAGTGTGCAAGCTCTAACAAGCTTTATAGATAAATGCTGCCAAGAGAAATTATTTAAAAAAATCTCTATCTAGAAATTACCGGTTTCATGCTTTTAGCATTCTTCAGGGAGGTAGTGGGATATTTCAGACAAGAGATCCAAAATACCAACTCAAAGCCAGCACTTATCTGATAGTTAACTTTTGAGTAGATAATCCGAAATTTTCAGACACTTAAATGTCTTGGCGGCATTTATCTATAAAGCTTGTTAGAGCTTGCATGCTCTTTAGTTTTTATAATCACAAGTTTATTAAATTAAGTCACGTGATGTGCGGCTTATTCTTAGTTATTAAAATATAATCAAATATTGGTTTAATAAAAACTTTACAATCATCTGATTTAAATATTACTGATCATCTGCAATATCTTTATGAAAGGTAAAAGGCTTCAGAATTGCTTTATTTCACATAGAATACAAGCAGTTAATGCAAATGGTTGATTTCACAAATGGTAGTTGTTTTTTTATCAAAATCTGATTTTAATTGTATTAAGAAAATATCTGTAAACATTTGTATATATATATATTTAGAAATTTTTTTAAAAAAAACTATCAACACATAAATTGTTTATTTATTTATTTTTTAGTGCCTTTAAAAATTTGAGTAAATTAGAAAATCTGTTCAAATCAGAACTTTTAAAATTATTGAAAAAAGGTGCGTCTACTAAAAAGAAAACTCAGGCTGTTAACACTCAAACCAGTCCTGAACATTTTGTTCCAACGTATCCTGATGATCCTTTGAGAGTTCCTTCTCATCCCTTTCAGTAAGTTTATTAATTAATAGCAAATATCATTTACTATTTGTAATTTCTTATTATTGAGATTATTGCTTAGTGGATGCCATAATAATTTTTTTTTAAGAATTAGGTTAAAAAAAAAAATCAAACTATTGATTATGATCAAATATTCTTTTAAAACTTGATTATAACCCTGCTTTTGAGAAAAATCTTTTAAGTCATTAAAACTTTAGTCTAAGAATGTACAGTTTCAAATATTTTTTTAAAACTTGATTATAACCCTGCTTTTGAGAAAATCTTTTAAGTCATTAAAACTTTAATCTAAGAATGTACAGTTGTCTTTTAATAATAGCTGTTTTATTTTTGTATTAATAACAATGTATTATAGAATTATTGATAATGTATATAAACAATTTAAGTGATTTTTCAGATTGCCTTGTGCTCTTGCATAAAAGCTATATATCACATAAAGTATTTCATTAATCTCCTGATTTCATTTTGTATAAGTTAAAAATAGTTACAAACTGCATTCAAATTTCTTGCCTAGTTTCTGGCTGTTGGATGTCAATATGCTTTGCTGATAAAGATCAATAGACATCAATTTTTTGGAGATTTAGTTGGCATTACTATCTATTTTTCATTAATTAATCATGCTTACATCAAATAGATGACTCTAAAGTAGAATGATAGAGAAGATTACTGCTCTTAATGCTTAAGGATATCCTAACAAGATGTGAACAGATTGATTATTAATGTTGTAAAATTGATATTTTTAATGACTTGGATCTAAATTGAACAAAATATTTACTAGAAATAAATTGGTATCTTTATATTGGTGTTTATATTAATTATTTCTGACAATTCTACAGCTTTTTTTTTTTGTGTGTGTGTGTGTGTGTGTGTGAGGTTACAATTCTATTGATATGAGAATGCAGATCTTCAATATTATTGTTTGCCATCAGGGAAACATGCTCAAAGAGATATAGAAAGAGCTTGACAATTGCTTTAATATAATTCAGATAACTTGTGGCTGTCATATTGAAAATCTTTAGAGGTTACATTTCTTTTTTATAATAGTTTGGTTAATATTACAATTTAATATTTAAAATTCTTCTGAAAAATCTTTTATAATATTATGTATATAAATTTTTTTTGTATATATAACCTTTTTTTTTAATACCTAAAAATAAAATATTTGGTTTAGTTTTTAGGAATTCTGATGATAAATTTAAGCCCTCAATACGATGATTCTGTGAGCTTATTTCATTTTAACTTTTTAATAACTGTCTGTAATAATGGTTTAATATTTATCTTATAAAGAGTTTAATATTTCTTTTATAAAGAATGTAATATGATATTAATTTAGCATTTGTTCCATAAATGGTACTTTATACATACATATAATATTTTAAAATGTAAACAGAAGTAACCAAAACCTTCAGAAGCTATATTTACTACATAGCTTCTGGAGGTTTTGATTACTTGCATTTAAATTTCATTTACATTTATTAAACTCTGTTTTTTTTAATATTATAATTGTGTTTTCAATTTTAGACTTATAGTTTTGTAGTTAAGTAGAGATAAAAGATGGCTGCTGGAAGGTTGCATTAGATCCTAAGATCTAGGTGCAGTGCTCTCAGATCCAAGGTTCCTCACTGATGAAAGCCACAAGCTAGAAACTAGTCTAGGGATATTGAATGAATAGACACTAGATAGGGATTTTATGCACAAACCTTCTGGTATCCATTGATTATTCTGGCTTGCACTAAGTGACACTACTGTAGGGAGAGTTTTGCCTGTTTTAACAGCTTGAGCAAGCATAAGAAATGGTGATCATATGATGTGATATTATAAGGTTATTAAAATGAGGCACCCTTTTTATCCTCTAAATATTTAATTGTAATTTCAGACTGATTTACACTATATGTACAAATTTTATGTTCTACTTTTCAATAACATCTATAAATAAATGTTTAAAACGAATTCAAAGAATAAATAGTCACTGTAGTCTTTGCATTTATTTTTGTATGAGTGTTGTTTATACATAACTTCTGCAGGTTTTGGCTACTTTCATTTAGACTTCATATATAGTAAGCTATAATTATTTATATTTGCATTAGCAAAACTGATGTTTTATTTAATGTTATGAGGTTGTTAAAATAAGATGCCACCTTTAGTCTCTAAATATTTATTTGCCATTTCAGAATGATTTGTGTTACTTAAATCAAGAAAATATACAAATTTCACATTCTTTCTGATAATGTCAATAAATGAAACTTAGAGCTCTCAGATTTCAAGGAATAGGTGATCACTCTATTCTTTGCATTTATTGATTTATGTGTTGTTTATATATGATTTCCAGAAGTTTTGGTTATTTCTCACTAAATTGTATATATATATCAAGCTATGTGTATTTATATTTACATACAATATGCTCACATAAACATGGGTAATTTGAAGGTCATTATTTAATATTATTGTTTATTATTTTGTATGCTATTTTATAAATAATTTATCTTCATTTTGTTTGTTTTTTTTTCTTTTTTAAAAAAAAAAATTACAAATAGAGTGAATTTTTTCCAAGTCATTTTTATTATATTGATTACTATTTATGAAAAAGTCATTTGGAACATATCTGGCTTTTTCTGTTTATCTCTTGTTTTTTTTTTGTCTCTCTTTACCAAAAACATTATGAATTTGTTAAGCGTATACTCATTACGTAATGTAGATGACATGGAAAGAGAAGATCACATCTGACTACGGTCGGACCTAAAGGTCTTCATATAGGATGCTGGAGACGACGCGATGAAGTACATGACTCATGATTACATCCATCTTCAATAGACTAGTCTAAGGCTTATCTATCAAATTTACATGTAATTTAAGTCAATTCATCCACATCTCACCACTCTCTTTTGGATCCGTTGCCTCAATATTCGAACTCGGGAAGAATTTGCGTTTGACTCTTTTAACAGGGATGTAGTTACACATACTCATGGTCAGATCAGCTTACCCAAGTTAGCATTCATAAATGACCCTTATCTAAGAACTTTCTATTATAGAAATAATATAATAATATATATATATATGCATTTATATAGGTATGATGTTGGCTTTATATGTGAATGCAAAGGCTTATTCAATAAATTAGAGAGACTTTATCTATTCAACAAAATCTACAATATTTATTTATAAAAATAAATTCTACGTAAACAGTAAATAAACTTGAACAAATTAAAGAGATATTAAAAATATTTACAAGTGAATATGAGATTATACATACATATTTACAGTTTAAATGCTTGTAATGAGCATCTATCATATTAGTGATTTCCTTAATTTGAAGTTACCAACCCTTAATCCCCATGACAGATACTCATGTTTCAGACATTTCTAATTAAAATCATAATATTGGCTTTATTATCCACGTAACTAACTAACTGAAATTAATTTAATATTTAACAACAACATTGATTTGACTCGTGGCTCAAGTTGTAATGATTTAACTTGCATAGAGACCCCCCTGTCATTTATCACATAATAATAAAGAAGCATTATTAAATATGATAGCATAGCAGATATATTCAGGAGTTAATCATTTATACAGAAATACTTAAGTAACTATCATTAATAAAAAAGATAATACATAACGCAACTTTGCTTTCATAAGTGTGTGTTGTTAACGTCAACAAAAAATAATAATAATAAATTCTTACCTCCAAATTTCAAGTATATGGTCATGTGCTTAGGATGGGAAATAATCTAAATTTTATTTTTAAAAAGAATTTGGTCTAAATTGAGCCTTCTCCCGCTCGCGTTCTGTTAAATTGAATTCTCCCAAAACGTTTATTCTTAATAATAAACATCTCCACAAGATAAGAATGAAATAATAATAATAAATAAAATAAAAAATAATACAATCACAAGAAAAATATTCATAACGCGTATCATAATAAATATATATATATATATTTCAGGAATCATTTCAGGAATTGATTATCAGGTTCATTCAATCATTATAGTTCTTCACATTTTATAGTTCATACAGTTTACTTGCACTCCTCTCTCTGTAGCATGAATCGTTCACTATTGCTGTTGTGTAGCACATTCTGTACAATTCTGCTTCGATGGACTTTGGTTTTCTTTCATTCTTTCCTTAAACATTCCATGCTGTATGAAGTAAATGTATCAGATAATATAAATGTAGAGATATGGCTATACACTTTCCATGGTTATGGTATTAACGCTCTACTCACAACAATCGATTGTTCTAGCCAGAACACATTGTGCTTTCTCCTTATATACTAAATTTTCAAAAGGAATTTTTTTTTAAATGCTCTTATCCTCGCGTCTATCGTATTAGCTATATATATATATCGTATTTTACAAGTTTCTTTAAAAGTTTGAAACGATTTCTTTAAAATTCACGAACTGCTTAATTTATCTGCATAATTTGTTTATCTGCAAAGTCTCTAGTTTGTTTTTCTAAATCCTGTGACAAATTTGTTTTACAAAGTTAAATAAAAATTATTTCAAATGATAGTTTCCATATTGAACAAAATGCTTATTTATTTTTTTTTTAAGTTGACTTTTCATAGCAACCTTATTCTCCATGTGTCTATTGTTGTGTTTATTCATGTATCGCGATTATCAATTCCTGAAGTTAAATTATGCTTTATTACTTCATTCTTATTTGAGGAGTTTAGTGTGGCCCTTGATCTTAGTTCGTTACTATGATTAGTTTGTCATCATTTAAGTTATTGTTTAGTGATTGCCAATGATGTAAAAACATATAACACTAAATAATTAACATCACACATATATGTTTGTTTCGAATTATTTAACAATTACTATCCAATTTATTTCACGTATAATATATATGTGCAAAATATAGTAATATGCGGTTTCAAGTTCAATTATATAATAACTATTTAAATTATGTCAATATAGCTATTCACATGTATTTCTTCGAACTTTGAAAACAATATGTTAGCATTTTTTTTAAATCCTATCAGATATAAATTCTGATCAAAGTTTAGTTCAGCATTTCCGATGGCTAAGGTCAGTGTGAATGTGATTTCAAGCTACCTTCACAGTAAGTAATATATATTAAGGCTATAACCTTAAGACTATGTGTCTAGATGCGATAGTAGGGATCTCTACAAATCTTAACACAAGATTATGGTGAATTATGTCAAGAGTTTTAGAAATTCAGTTGTTAATATATAATTATTGAATATTCTAATTTAAATGAAGTGATACATTTGCCTATATGCTTGATAAACAAATATATCAAACTAAATATTGTCTTTCTATATTTAAACTTATTTACTACACCATTTCAAATAAATGAATAAAGTCTTCTGAAAAAATGCAAATGCTCTCATTGTGCATTCCTTGCTGAACCGGCATTCTTCAGTTGACCCAATTCTTCAATATTTATTCAATTGAATAATGCTAGTTCAGCCCAGATGCATTTTGGAGGACCTTTTATATATATATCTTTATTTATTCATTTCTGTAGCTTACACAATATATGAGACTTGTATTCAAAATTGAGAATGGCAAATTTGAATGCAATAAAGGATCTGATAATCATTGATTACTTAAGCTTATAATAGGCAGGACTAAAATATGGATGTTGTTCTTGTTTTACTATATATTATATGAGCTGGAGAAATAAATATATTATTAACTTCTTTTTTATACTTAATTATTAATTTGTTTTCAGTGATATTTTTCAACATAAGCTAAATAGAACTTTTCCTAGAAACTTTTTCTTTGTTTTTAGTGCAGTTTATATTTGTATTTTCATCAACATTAATTATTAATAATGTAATTCACATAATTTATTGTTCATTTTTATATTTCTGAGATATAATTTGTATAGCTTAGTAATCAATTTTTTTAGATGCATGTTTACTTTACTACATTTTTTTTTTTAATTTCCATGTAACAGTAAGGAATTTTATATATAATTTCATAATTACTTAGCTAAATAAATGCAGAGACATAATTATTGAAGACTTGAAAACAAAATTGTATTTCATTTTTAAATATAAAAATTAAATTCTTATAAGAGTATTTTTTTTGTTATAATATTGTCAAATACTAATATAATAATCTCAGAAAATGTTCAGACTTTGTAATAAAACAACTTTGCCTTTTTCTGTATAGTCAAAAGAATTGTTTTTTTTTTTTTTAGGCAATGCAGTATCTTTAGAATACATATGACAAAATTCCTATAGTGCAAAATCTTTAATCTGGAAAATGTTCTTTTTCAGTTAATTGGAACTTAGATATAATAAATTTCTGGATAGCAATATTTACTCTTAAATAATTGCAAACTTCCTAAATGCATGCTTCAACTGACCATTTCCTTAATATTATTAATCATTATGATATCATTATCTTTTAATAGAGAAAAATGCTTTTTAACTAAGAGTCATTAAATACTTGTGAAACTTTGTCGTTGAAAAAGGATTTCGTAATTGTTTTCTCAGTTATCCATAGTCTTAATGAAATTTTAGTTATAGAATATGCTTCAATGACTGAAATTGAATAAATTTTGTGACTTCCTTGTGTGTAGAAAATTCTTTACTTTTTATTCTTCATTACTAGTTATATAAAGTATTTTGGAGACATTTCTAGAAAGATAAATTCATTATCTTTATTTACCATAACCTAGTGTATAGTTTCAGAAATTATAAGATGTGGTGCAAGTTCAAGAAGTTTTTCTTATAGAATTATATCAGAAAATATATTCTATATACTTGACACATGCAACTTTCCATTATTACTAAAATTGTCCTGTTCATTTAGCTGTCATTTTTGACAGATATCTTGATTATATAAATCAGAATAGCAATGTTTTTATTGCATTTTTTTGGTATTATCAGTCTCAGTCAATAACAAAAATAACTATTAAACTATTGATCTTGAGAAAACACTTTTTAACAATGGTTGGGTGTGGAACCATAATTAGCAAAAAGATCTGACATGTAATAATAACCATATGTTTTTTCTATTTCTTAATTCCTAATTTGATAAAGAAAAAAACCCTCTGAATTTTATGGACCAAGAATAGCAAATAATATTTTCGGTATCGATGGAGGACACAAATAATTCAGTGACTCATTATGCTTGAATATATATGATTTACTATATACAATTTAAACAAAATGATATATGTGTGTTCTTTTAAATATATAAAAGCTATTCTAATTAATGTTGCAGATAACAACTAAGTTAGGACTAGTAATTTCACCTACTAATTCTATTCACTAAATACTTAATGGGAGTAATTTACCTTATACTACCTTTACCTTCAGTTGCCGAAATCCAGGAATAAGATGACTCCTGCTTGTTTTCTTCCACTGCTTCACCGTTTCCTCCAAGTAGACTTTGTAGACAAAAAAAGAGCTCTTTTCTTTTTTGATACAATTTTTTATATTTCTCAAATCTTTTATTCTTTCTGGAATAATCTAGCCAATAGGGTGATTCGAGGTGGTGGGTATCTTATCAGTTCGAATTTGGACTTTGTAAATTTAATTAGCATTTATAATTTGTATTAATTAAATTTCTTTCATTATCCGAATTTCTATTTAATTAGTATTTATAATTTGTATTAATTAAATTTCTTTTATTATCTGAAATTCTTTCCTGTAGATAATAATTTATTTTTTATACAAAGCACTTTAATTAAAGCATTTTAACTAATCTATTTTTCAGTTATATTTTACTACAAATTTAAATCTCATAAACTGATTATTTATTGGATACATATCAATTATGTATTTGGTTGTAGTTTTTTAACACAAAGCAATTTACTTAAAGCATTTTAATTAATCTTGTTTCCATCTACTTCTTGCTATGAATTTAAATCTCATAAACTTGTTATTTATTAGATATATATTTCCATCTCTCCGCTTTATTTGGCACATTTCCAAGGAGAATTATGCCATCAATAGAAAAGAATCCTGTATTCCCCTTTCCAAAAAGTCCCCTGCTCTAACTAATTACTGCAAATAATATGCTATTTTTTTTTAGCTTTTAAACAGGATCTTATCCCCTATCTCTGTTACAAGCATTGCCATGTTTATAACAATTATCTGTCAAAAGCATGCTAAGCACTACCATATCTTTACTATTAATAAAGCTTTATTCTTAATACAGTTTTTATATTTGTATATATACAAATTTTTGTAATTTTTATGTTTTCTTAGACGTTGGGGTCTAAGTGATGTATACCTTTGTTGATGCTGCACTTCTGTTAGTTTCGTGAATCTTTTATTATTCATTTCCACTACTACATGGGATTTCATACATTCTGATTGAGTTCGCGGTTCATCTTGATCACTTACATTATCTGCTAATCTTTTACTATTTCTTGATTCCCAAAAGTATTATTCATTTTTTCTTTACATTCATTTCTTCATTATCTGTTACATACATTTTTGAGAACTGTATTTCTTCTATGTCAGATTGGTGAACATGATTTACATGTCTCTGATACTCTGTTCCATTTTTACTTTTATTCTCTGTTTAAATAATTTCCTGGTCATTATCCCTTCAATTCATTTTTTTTAAATCCAAACCCAAACTTTATCTACTGTTGTGTTAATACACAATTTTTTGCCCATCAGCAACTCAACCGGAGATTTGTCTGTAACCATCAAAGGCATAGAGAGTTGATATAACATGACATCGTATAAGACTTCCTGTGTGCCCGCATTATTCTTTCCAAAGCTTTTTTTATTTGTTAAAAAACTTTTTCGGCAAGACTGTTCTATTCTGGATGTTATAAAGATGCACAGATGTGTTTGTGAAGTATAGCTTGACCCATAAATCCTGTGCCATTATGTCAGAAACAATCACTTCTGGTCTGTGACATGCAAATATTTTGTTAAAGTTTGGTATAATCTCGGTAGTACTCATATTGTTCACGATGCGATACCACGCCCATTTCGAATAAGCATCTACAAATATAAGATGTATCTTTTCATTAATGGGCCTGCATGGTCCATGTGTAGTCATGCCAAGATTTAGTTGCTTTAGGCCATGGTGTATATGTCTTAGATTTCATATTCATTTCAGACTGGCAACCTGTGCATTTTTTAATAAATTTTTTCAATGTTAACAATTATATGCAATTATGTGTTAATGCTTTGACACACACAACTCCAGGATGCCTTTATGTAATAGTTTTAATTGTCTACTTTCATTTGGTATCATCACTTATCTATCATCAGCAGACAACCATTGTTGACTGATAATTTTTCCAGATTGGCCTGAAAAGCCAGAACAAGGCACTGCTGATTCTTAGTTGGCCAACCTTTATTTATCCAGCTTATAAACAACTGATAACCTTTATTGGCTACTGTTCACTTTGCAATTATATTATTATTCAGGATTTCTGATTCTAACACATCTTTATGTTTTATTCCTATTTTGTTATTATGTAGGTCATCTTTATCTGGATTTCTAGACAAAGCATCAGCATGTGAAATCAATTAGTTTTTTCCATATGATAACTGATGTTTCTCCAACACAACATATCCAGGCTCAAATGGTCTGGAGCTAGTTTAGCACTTGCTAATATTCCCAATAACAGATTGTGATCAGTTACTATTTGAAAAGGCTGACCAAACATATTGGTGAAATTTTTTCGTCCCAAATATCATAACCAATGCCTCTTTATCAATCTGACTATAATTTCTCTATGCTTTGAAAGGGTTCTAGTTGCTTATGCTATAGGTCATTCACCATTGTAACTGGGGTGACTTAAAACTGCTCCCTCTCCTCATTCTGAAGTATCTGTTGTTAACTACCAGATTATTGTGAAAATGAACCAATAATTTTTCCCTGGACAACAAGGGCTTTGTATAAATGCTTCCTCATGAATTTTTTAACCATTGCCATTTTTGGTTCTTTAATAATTCATAAAATAGTTTTGCTACTTTAGTCTTATTCTGTAAAAAGATTTCACTATAATTTATTTAACTTAGAAATGCCTGGAGTTCTTTGTGATGATTCTGGGTATTGTCATATTGTTCATGTTTCATACTTTCTTGGATGAGAGTCACTTACCCTTATTTGAGATTACATGTTCTAGAAATAATAATTCCTATGTATTCCATACGCTTTTCTGCATATTTAATTTTCTCTAGTTTGCCGGATACTTTAAACAATCTTTGACGTAGCAATTTTTCTGAATATGCTGTAATGAATATGTCATCAAAGTAAGGTATTATGCCATCAAAATGTTCAGTCTTTGTAATATTGAACCATAGCTGATTATATTTGAATAATCCCATAGGTGTTGTTAAGATTAGTATTTCTGCTGGCTTATCTGAAACAGGTTATTTGGTGGAAGGTGGAGTTTTGGTGGAATTCACGGTGTGATGTGTTTTGAAAACTGGCCAAGACTTTCGGCACAGGATACATCTTGTTTGAATATTTTTTTATTGTTATGCTGTAATTGCCACATATCCAGATTTGATCATTGTGTTTTGTTATTATAACTATAGGCATGGCTCATTCTGATATTTCTACCAGCGTCAAAATGATTTTATTTATCAATTCCTGAATTTTCTCCTCTACTTTAGTTTTTTGCGCGAATGGAATTTTTCGCAGCTTACATACAACCATGTGTATTACTATTTGTCCCCAATTTCTCAAATAAATCTGGGTATTTCTTTTTGAATTACCTGTTCCAGAGAAATTGTTTTTACAACACTGTCATGAATTTCTATTGCGTGAAATTATTCCCTTCTGATTATAGAGCTAATTTTCCCTTTTACTATTTACAGCAGTACATTAATTATTTTCTCATGATATTTAATCTGTGCTCTTACTTATCCTAGTAATGTAAGTGCATTTCCGCTCATATCTTGAACTTAATGTTTGCTTCTCTTATTGGAATATTTGCATAAGTAGCCAATATTGCTCTCCAATCTACCTCAGACATTATAAATATACTTGAGCTACTATCTATCTCCATGCTTATCTCACTTTTTCACCGATTTGCAATTCCATCATAATGGGTTTTAAATGGTTTTTCTCTCCTATTTTTCCATACTTGGGTTTTTTTTGTCTCTTCCCATTCTCAACTTTTGTACATACATGTGACTAATGCCCTTTATCTCCACACAACATTTTTTCTGATTCCACTTACAATCCATTATTCTAGGGCCAGGTTTTCCACAGCATAAACAAGTGGCTCTATTTTCACATTTGTTCTCTGGTTTCTTCAGGTTAGGTTATTTAATTGTCTCATAAACTCCATATTTCAGTTTATCTTCAGTTTTATTTTTAAAAGCATGTGCTTACTCCAATATTAGCTTATAAGCTATTCATTTTTTAATAGCCAATTCATATACTAAATGAGTTTCTGTTAACAGTAATTATCTGAGCTTGTCATCAGACATCTTTCAGAGTAGCTGTTCCAAAATATTTCCTCGACAAAACCCCCATACTCTCAATCTTTCACCAGTTTTCTCAGTGCTGAATTATATTCTTCAATTTTATCTCCCTTAAACTGTTTTATATTCCTTAAATTTAAATGAGCTATGTGTCAGGGTGGATGAAACTTAAAATATTCATTTAACTTTCTTATTATTTCCTCGTAAGATACATAATCTGTTAACACATGATTACATAACTTATTTACTATCTTAATAACTTTCCTATCTGAAAAACTTAAGAGTGCAGTGATTTTCCTCTTATTATTCTCACTTCTGTTTAATTTTAAAAAATTCTCACATAAGTTAGGTACACTGGCCACTCAATAACACTGTTTATGTCGAACTCAGAAATGCAAGTTTTGTCTGAGTGATATTTTGATTTTTCCCTATAGCTAGATTCAAACTTTCTAACTGTGCCAATTTTGCTATGTCTTAATTCCTAATTTGATAAAGAAAAAAACTTGGATTTTGTGGAGCAAGAATAACAAATAATTTTTTTGGAATTGTTGGATGCCACAAATAATTCAGTGACTCAATATGTTTGAATGTATATGATTTAATATATATATATTTAAGATATATTTACACAATATGATATATACATGCTGTTCTAAATATATATAAGCTATTCTAATTAAGTTAGAACTAGAAGTCTTGTTTTTTTCTGGAATAATCCAGCCAATAGGGTGGTTCAAGATAGTGGATGTTTTATCAGTTTGAATTTGTACTTTGTCACTATTCTTAGTATTTATAATTTGTACTAATTAAATTTATTTCGTTATTGAAATTCCTTTTAATAACCATTTTTTTTACACAAAGCAATTTAATTAATCTATTCTTCAACTATTTTTTACTACAGATTTAAATTTCATAAACTGATTATTTATTAAATACACATCATTTATGTATTTGGTTGCCGTTTTTTAACATAAAGCAATTAATTAAACTTATTTCCAGCTATTTCTTACTGTGAATTTAAATCTCATAAACTTGTTATTTATTAGATTTTTTTTCCCCAGTTTTTAATTCTTGGAATGAACTAAAGGTTCATTGACAAACTTATTGTATCCTGATTTGAAAAATCTAAGTTTACAATATTACTCATTAAAAGGGTCATACATAATTATTATTTTCAGATTACATACCATTCTTACAAATTTCTGAATCACAGCAAGCTTCTATTAAGTATCTATTTTTAAAATAATCTTCAATTAGTTTTTTTTTTTTAAAGAAATAAATAATTTCATTTTGTTTCTTTCATTACCAAACTCCATGTATATTACTCTTTACTTTTTAAAATCTATAATATAGCAATGAGAAATGCAGACATTAGTATAAGAGTCTTGTAATACTAATTTGATATATTTTTTTTGTTCTTATCTATTTCAATCCAATGTTTGTTATCAGATGGAGCCACAAACTATGAATCATGTCTTTATAAATAAATTTTGCTCATGTAAACTACTATTTTCTGGATTCTAGTTATCAAGTAGTCTTTATGATATAAATTTGACATTACACAGTAATGAACTTGGATACTTAGGAGTTAATGAAGAACAAAATGTAATTGATTATATACTTTAATCCCATTGAAATACTTCTGCTTTACCAAACAGCTGTCACGAAAATTTACTGGAACAATTCTTAAAGAACAGTTCACACTAATAGTGAAAATTATTTGAATTATAAAACATTGACAGTATTATGTATTATTAAAAACTTTTTAATCTAACCCAGAAATAAAATGGAAAAGTGTATCTCCTTGAATAGTCATTGGTATTCTCCAAGTACTGTAGAAACTCATTCTATCTTCTTCCCTAAATGGAGTAACTCCTTAGGTTGATTCATTATTAAGAATGCACTTTTGACCCAAAAGAAATTTTGATAGCCTTTTTTGTATATATTAACAAATATCTAGTGAGTTGAGAATTTAAAAGATTGAAAACATTTAAATTTTGAATAAATGAAGCATTATATATTTTAATTTAAACAATTTTTGTGATTGTATTAATAAAAATGTAAGGGTAATAATTTTTTAGAACGCTATAAGTCAATCTATATTTTTTTGTGTTTTTGTTAACACACTTTATTTTTTTTTTATTTGAAAACTGTAGTATTCTATAAATTTTAAAAAATAAATCCTATAAAATCATTGATATACATTTTGGTCACACATTGCAATTTCATCTGATAAATGCATTTTGATGTAAGGAATAGTGGCTTACTTCAAAATACTTATTGAATTTTAAAAATTAATTATTTTCTTTTTCTTAATTTTTATTTTAGTCCTAGAAGACCATTTATCCCTGTAGGTGGAGCTGACTTAGATCCTACAAATCCTTATGGTGGAGGTATGTATATGGATCCTCGAGAAATGGGTGGGCAGTTAGATCCTCGTAGAGGATTCCCAGGGTAAGTTTTTTTTACATTTATGTAATGAAATATTATCATTCATTAAAACACAGAATTATTTTGTGATATACATATATATGAAAACTTAAATTAGCAATACTTCCCCATTCATAAAATTAACAATCGACTTAGGCTATGCAATCTGTTAAATGATTAATGAAGCTTGTTGGAAAGCCAAGATTCTTAATATAAATTTTGACTAAATGAAAAAAAAAAGTTAAAGAAGTTTATTGCATTTATTTAAATGAAACTACTGATACCATAAAAAATATAACTGTGCCAAATAGCCTGCTATTAATAGGATCTTTCAAGGTGAGCATACTCCAAACCTAGAAGTACTGTAATAACACAAGTCTATTATCTAAAACTTGGAACAATACAAGAATGAATATGAACTAAATATGTTTAATGGTATTTATTAACTTATAGACAATAAGGAGAAGTTATGTGCCTCTTGGTGATAAATCATTTCTATTAAAGTGAGTTATTAGCATCAATAATTTAAAAGTCATTATTAATGATTGGATTAGTTTAGGTCACTTTGGATATCTCTGATCTTAATTTTTATTGATTTTGTATATTGTTATTTAAACTTAAAAAAAATTTGAACAAAACATCTTTGAAGCAAATGCTTTGGGGGGGGGGGGATTAATCCCCCTATTACTAATGTGAAGTTTTCATATCAAAATTCTCTCATTATGAATGTTCTATAAGAACATTAATTCACTTTGAAGAGGGAAATCCTATTCTTAGCTAATAAAGATGATAGTATCTGAAGTCACTAAAGATATAGATCATGATATTAATAAAATTATGTCAAAATATAAATGTTATTGGTAACTTATGATGATATTTCAAAAATTCAGGACATTTACGTCCATAAAGAAATAATATTTTTCATATTCATTAGATTTAAATCATATTGTAGGAAGACCTTCAACTATATTAGAATTTCACAGACCTGCATATTCTCTGTACATTATTCCATCACTGCTAAAGCCTAAGATGTATTGAAAACTGAATAACTGCTTAAAATATACTAGTTCTCAAAACATCTAGTTTGCAACAGTAGAAAAATGAGATTTGATCAACAGATGATTGTGAATGCACTAAAAAGAATAACCATTATTGTTGAAATGGTAACCTAGCCATAAGAATCGCTAGTTTTGAGTTTTGACTCAATATTGAAAATTTTAAAGATACATATGCCCTCATTTATCATTCTAGTGTACCATCTAACTCAATGACAATATATTCACTGTCTCAAATATTTCAATCCAATTGGTAGTAGATAGCTCTATAGACAAATATATAACTTGCATTTGTTTTGATGTTAGACAATGATTATATGTATCCAAAAGCATGCCATCTTAGGTGCAGATAGCTATGCACAGAGCACCTGTAATAATCCATTTTCAAATAATCTGAGTGCAAACATGGATGACGTGAGCTGGCCAGTAATATTAAGGGTGAAAAGTTGTAAGAGACATGCTGAAAAATCAATACAGTTTTCACTACGTTACAACAAATTGATTTGATATCGAAAAAAAAAATACATCTTTTGCTTCAGATATCAATAGGAAAATTATGTTAGCTAATGGTATATAACTATATTCGCAAAACCAAGATTCCATTTACGAAACTATCATCTTAAGCAATAGTATGTAAAAATTATATATGTTTGATCAATTCACTTGAAATATTACCAAACAATTGAGGTAAGATCTTATATTTAATAGTGGATTTTAATTTTAGTTTTGACAATTTTCTGGCATACTAGATTATACAATGCAATCTACATTTCAGTTGTTATATAACAATATATATTTGTTTGCTAAAAATTCCTTAACAATGCTAATTGATCAGATCATCTTCTCACTTCACTGTATATCTGTTAATGCAATAAATTATTTCTAGAATCATCAAATTATTTATATTGGGAATCTAATTCAAATTTTGTTTTCTAATTTACTGCTGAATTTAGGACTAAATTAAAAAAGAATTCTTATTGATCTTCAATTAATTGCTAATAATCTATAAAAAAAAAAAATGTTAGTTGATATTATGATGAAATATTCAAGAGTTCTAATGCATCCAAGCATGAGTAAATATAAAGCAGTCGTATGAAAATATATACTAAACAGCATTTAAACATATATCATTTTGCATAAGTAGGACACCTCCAGTACTTAAGATTTGCCCATATATAAGCATTTGGGTCTGAAGGGATAAGTGGATTAATTTTATCCTTTCATAAATACTATATCTTGTGTTGGGAATGAAAGTATTCATTTATTATTAACACTCGTAAAAAGCGCATGCACAATAGCTTGAAAAGACTGATCTTTAATGTATTACAAACAGTATTACTGTAAATAAGACCTATGACAAATTTTTTAAATGTTACAATATGATTATCTCCACACGATTCAGAAATATAGTCTAAATAATTATGTAGAATAACTATCAATCTTAACAACTTTACATCCATTTTCTCAGAATATACACTGTGTCAGTAGATAATAATTTGGTGGCCACATTTATTACGCAGTTAAAAGATTTTTTTTAAAGCAAAATTTAGCCCAATATTTTGTTGATTTTTAAAACTAATTCATTAAGTCACTAGCTGCAGAAAATATCTTTTCTTTTTATTCTAAATATCTCAACTAGTTAATTCACAATTTTCCAGAACACTAACTTGCACTAACACCACTGTTATCCAATTTAAAACTTTAGCCATATCCTCTTACTTTATCTCACTGACATGCATATTAAAATAGTTTTGCAAAATAGCACAACATCCAAAGTAAAATAAATAAATTACTTTTCTTTATCAGCAAAAGAAATTATATCCTCCACCATTAACTTTCAGATCTTGACCAATTTTTATGGCGGATGTTATGCAAAGATATTTGCCTGGATTATGCTTTAGAGAGTCCATGAGAGTCTAAAAGGACTGATGTGATTGAATCTCACATTATATAGTTCTAATAAAGCAAAATAACCATGATAGTTAAAAATTTATTAGTTAAAATTTATTCAGCTTTATTTATTGAATGTTCTTTTTGATTTGTATATTAATAATACACTTCAAAGTTAAAGTGATAGTTACATTTTAAAATAGATCTTATCCCACACATATTAATAGGAAATTTGATATTCATTTTTTACAAGTAAATATTATTAATGTAAAATTTTAGAAGTTGTTAAAAACTAAAATTGCCAATTTGTATTTTTAGTATTGTCATGTTATTGAATTAATGAATTCTTATAAGAAATGTGGTTATGGATACTAAGAAATTTGTTATTGGATTCACTAAGAAGAATTTTGACAGATTCTCTTACAAAGATCTTGATTAATAAAATAAATGTTGAGAGCTTGATAAGCAATATAGGGAATTATTAGCAGTTCAACAATTGATTAGAAGATTTAAAAATGAGAATGGTGAATTAAAACTGTAAAGGAAATGCTATTATTTATTAATTATGGTTAGATTTTTGTGCAATAGAAATAAATATATGAATCTGAAAAATGATACCACCATCCTATTAAATCAGCATTCTTGCTCCTTTGTTCAACTCTTTTAGATTGCTTTTAATTCATAGTCTGGGGGAGGGTGATCTATTCCCTTTGTTTAATATATATTAAATCAGTGGATTGCATTTTTTTATTTGATAATATATTACAGTGTTTCAAATAAACAGAATATTTTGATTGTTTTTGAATAAATATAAAGATTTGATATTACCACTTTTATTGCTATATCCATTCTAATGTCTTATTTAAAACCATCAAAACATCACATGATCACCATTTTTTATGCTTACACAAGTTGTTAATAACAGTATGCAATGTGCTATGGCTTCTTTCTCAAAGTCAGGAATCTCTCAGCCACTATGCCCAGAGAAACCTGTTAGCCACCATATCTTCCTTTTCTATTTCCCACTCTAAGTTTTTCCCATATTCTTATTCTATTCTGTTCTATTCCATTTCCATACCATCTTTATCCACTCTATGGTCTTTATATCTCGATACCTCTTTTTTCCAAACCCAACATAAAAACCTAGAACCCACTTTCTGTATAATCACTTTGTTTATATTTACTCTCCCACAGCATTATTTGTATCCTTTCTGTTTGTAAGCATTTACATTTGATGAGCAGATGCCTAATATTTTCTATGTATTTCTTACATAATTTGCAGACTAAATCACCCACATTTATGTGTATATTCCCTTGTTGCTAACAATCCTGTTCGAGCCTTACACAGTAAACACTCAATATTCTGTTTACTTCTATATATATTTAAACTCTTTTTACTATCCATTCTACTTCTCCACCTCTCCAACTCCCTATTTTTCTTATTATTGCATCTATTCTTCTATCACATTCTTTGCCACTATCACACTCAACAATTCTAACACAATCATCCCACCTTTTGTATAAGTATACTGACATAAATTTTTTATCCATATCTTTTGCATACTGTACTACCTTTCTCACTCATCTTGTTGCCTATCTTTTACTCATAACCCAGTTGATTACTCTTTTGGCTATTCTCTTACTGTCCATAAATTGCAAACTACCGAGCCTTTTCATTTTGCTTTTTGCATCTCAAATAAAAACTTGACCATCCCATTTTTCCTTGAATTGCCTCCTTTGCTGTTCATACATCTGCATCTATGCATGTCTTCCTATTTCTCTTTGTACTTTTTTTAAAGTAATATAACCCCTCTTTACTAACACATAACACATTGTTACCATAAGTTAACCCTGCTACTGTCACCTCCTTCTATACAATTCTTGCTACATCATATTTCTTATATGAAAACGCTGTTAATTTCTTTATCAGTCGCTTTCTTTGCTTCATTTATCAATTTTTTCTCTACTTCATTCAAACAATTTCTCTGATTACTTAAAACAATTCCTAAATAGTTATACCCACGTTTAACTTTATATTCCTCAATAAAAATTATTCTTATTTTTTTTCCCCAGGATTTATTACCATTACTTTCGATTTTTTTTTATTAAATTTAATCCCCATTTCTTTACTTATCTTTGTGCACGTCTTCAGCATAACTTCCATATCTTCCCTACTTTCTGTGCACAAAAAGATATCAGCAAATAAAAGACTTGATAATATATACATTCAACTTTCCATCTATTAATGGTATATCTACCCACTTCTTAGTCTTTTTATTGTCTCTCCATTTCTCTCAAAAATTACAGAACCAAAATAGGTGACATAGGGCATCCTTGCCTTAGTCCCACCCCATTTTTAATTCTAACTGATTCTATATTTCATAATTGATACATGTAGTAATTACTTTCATACAATCTCTTAATAAAATCCTCTAAAACTCCCTTCATTCCCAAATTGATAAAACTTAGCCATAATTATTTATATTTACTTTATCATATGCCTTCTCTATATTTATAAAGACCATTTATAACTCTCCTATATGACTATCTGTTCTAAACCTTGCATTTCTCCCACTGTATTATTCTCTTCCATCCATTTTGCCACCCTTCCAGCCACCATATATGCAGAAACTTTATATAATTCATTACCTCTATTGGTCTATAATTGTTTATCTTTCTATGGTCCCTAACCTTTCTGTAAATAATAGTCTGACTCTTGTATTATTCCAGCTATCTTGAAATTCTGTCTTCTGTGCCATCTTATTAAAACATGATAATAGATTTAATTTTGCTCTATTTCTAAATTTCATCACCATTTCTACTGCCTATCCATCTAAACCAGTTCATTATCTGTAAAACTAATATTTTCATTACTATGTGCTTTTCTGTTTGTTACCGTTCTGTTCTTCACATCTAACATCTTTTGTATATTCATTACATACTTATTTAAGATTGTCTCTAATTCTTCTCTAGAGCTACACTCTTTTTCTCATCATTTAGTAATACTATTTCTCTCTGCCCTACATTTCTTTTAATATATTTCCAAAATTTTTTACTCCCATCTCTTCCATTTAAATACTGTAAAGCTCCTAAGACACAGTTAATTGTAGACTTTATGAAATGGCTAGATGGAAACATTTTGGCATCATATTAAAATATCTGGTATAGAATGAACAATGGTTGACCAATGGGTCTCCCTTTAAGTGGGATTGTTTTCAGCATTATTTTAAATCATTTTGAACAACAAGTGCTTCCAAAATTCCAAAGAGCAGCACCAAGCACAATTTATATTAGATATATGGATAACATTTATAGCAGCACCGGAAAACACAACCAAAGATATCTTACATGAACTCCACACTCTTTCTAGCCTGATTTTAATTGCACATATGAGGATGAGCAAAATGTAGTCAAGTACCTTGATTTAAAAATCAACAGAGAGAATGCTGCACTCAACTATTCCATGATAATCAAACCCTTGTGCATTAGAGGTTACCTCCATCCACTCTCAAAATCCCCTAAATCACACAAACTCACAGGCCTATCTGCCTTCTTATTTCATAATCATCATCGATGCAAATTAGAGTTGGACAAGAAAAATAACATCACCAGCTACATCAGGGATTTAATAAGTATGGGCTTTAATCACAGAACAATAACCAACAGGATTGAAGGTTTTTATAAAAGACTTCAACAAAATATAAAAGAAGACAGACAACATCTAACTGTGCCATATATACCTGCAGTAGCAAAAAACTTCAGTAGGATTTAGAACCCCTCCAAACACCAATAGGCTTATTAATAATACCAAAGATAAAAGAAACATTGAAGAAACCCCCAGGTGGTATATAGAATTGTGTGCCCTCATATGGGGTATGATTCAGTTTATTATGGAGAAACTCGTACCACAGTTGGCAATAGATTGGCTCAGCAAAATACACATATACAAGAGCAATAACCAAAAAAGAAGGCAGCTCTATATTTGCTGACCATCAGAAAGAGCTCAACAATAGATTTGAGCCTTCCAAGGCTGACATTTTATGCACGGAAAGGAAAGATATCAAGAGAAAAATTAAGGAAGTTTGTTTCATCACCAGTGATGCCAAATCAATAAATAGAAGAGACACTTGTTTTGCCATTTCCAAAAAATGGATAGTATAGGAGGCAATTTGCATATAACATTAATAATCTGAAAAGACTATGAATGTAGAGCAACAAGGGCTCTGAAAGCGCTAAGTCTGCAAATTAGAATTTATATATAATTAAAAAAAAAACCTACAAATTATTACATAAAAAAGTTTCACTGCAATGCATCAGCGTATTATTAATTAACTTCTTTCTATATAATTATCTGTTTTAGCCAAGTTCTTTTTTTCAAAATAATTTCCCCATTTAATATTAACATGTTTTTCACTTTCTTTATTTTTAATAGCATATTTATATTCTCTGCATGCTTTCCCCCTCTCTTTTACACTTTACTAATTCTCACTTTTTTATTTCTTTCATTTTTCTGAATATTCTCACCTAAAACCCTAGTTGCCATTTTTTCTACTTCACCATACCAATCCTTATATTCGTCACCACCAAAATCTTCCATGATTTCTTCTACTTGTATTTTATATTCTTCTAACTTATTCTTATCATATATTGTCCATCCATATCTTTCACTATTCTTTCTACTTTTTTACTATTTTTCATCACACTACTAACCATTTCTATTATAAAGAAATTATGATCACTATTATATACTATCTCTTCATTGTAAAAAACTTTAATTTTCCATACTTGATTCATTCTCTCTTTCTCTAATAATATATAATATATTGTGTGAAATATATTATTTCTAGATTATGTGTATTGCCCCTCTTGAATATTTGATAAATTTTCAATGCTCAAATTCACTCTTTGATAAAAAATTTTCAAAAGCTGTCCATTCTTGTTATCCACATCATCAATTTCTTCAATATGCCCATTCATATCTCCTACAACCATTATTTTTTTCCCCTTGTTTTTGAAACTGTATATCCTTAACTAGGCATTTATATATGCTACTGTTCCACTCCACTATAATTTGACTATCTCCAGTGGCCCTATACATTATAGCAATCATCTGCTCGTCTTCCTAACCTTATCTCAAACCGCAAATGTTCTTCACACTTTACAGTATTTAAATATTTTTTGACATAACTCCTATATCACTTATCCCATTTTTCTTTTTTATTTATACCCTGCCATACCAAATCTTCCAGGGTAGATTCTTTTTCACTTAGACTTATTTCCACTACTTCTAATACCTATTTTTAACTGCTTTGTTTAATTCCAGCCACTTTTCTCATCTTCTACCAACCTTGCATATTCAAATATCCAATTTTAACAACTTCTTTTCTTACTATCTTTGGTTCTAGTAAACTATTAACTGTGCAGCCTTTGGTGGTGCTGTTTCTGTGTAAAAACACAGAATTATACTGCTTTCGCGGCCGAACTTACGGCTAATATACGAGTGATCATTAATATACGAGTAGATCGTATGTAGTGGTTATAATACGCGGCCAATTCTTCCACGTTCAATAACACTATGTCTACTAACAATACTATGATCGTATAGTTTGCCATTGATTTCATTGCGGGTTGAATTCCTATGCATATTGACAGAATTTGTATTGTCGCTAGAATTTAAGATGAGAGTGTGAGCATTGTCATCTTTTTCAAGTGTTTATTTGTTGATATTTATGATTTTCTGTATTTCCCAACTGAAAGATTTTTGCGTACTGATAATTTTCAGCGTATTATTGATATTTGTCAAAAAAAATTTTTTTTGGCTAATTTTGGCTTTTTTGGGTGTCAAAAAAGACAAAATAAAATTTCTCAAACTCTGGCAGACGATTGAGTTGTTTGCGGAAAAATACCGTTTCTGTCGTGACTCAGACGAGAGTTGAAAAAGAAGAACAAAATGTCTACCACGTTATTATATTTGTGGGATGTCCCAAACAGAGAAAGTGAGGCAGTTGGGTTTTTGCAAGCCCAAAACATCCTGCCATTCATTACAGTTGATTTAGTTCAGTCATATGTGGTTAATAGATTTATTTTCTGGAAAGAATTTGTGTTTTGTTTGCGATTATTTTTATCTGTAAATCATGTAATTAACACCCAGAATGACTGTTAAAAAGGGGCAGCGTAGTCTCTTGATTGATTGATTTTTTTAAAAAATACTTCTTCTTTTGACATACTTATTCGTTCCGTTTAGAAGCAAAAAGTGGTTTTTTTTGTTGTTGTTGTTGTTTTAAATCAATAAACAGCACATTAAGTAGATTTTAAAAATGAACCCGAGCTAATTTTTGTTGTTAAAAAAGAATAAAAATACCGGACGTTTTATTTGTTATGAAAACAAAAAATCTTTAACAAACTTGTACGACTCTTTAAAAAGATAAATAAAATAAATCCTACAGAATGTAACAAAACCGGTTAACATACATATTTTTTGTGTTAAAAAAACAATACCGCGATTGACTTTTTGGTTTTTGTTTTGGACGTTTTATTTGTTATTATTAAAAAAAGCAAAAAAATCAAAACCCACCGCCAAAAAAAAACAACAACCCGTATTTATAAATCTAAGAGAAAAAAGAAGTCCCGTTTTATTTATTATTATTAAAAAAAATCAAAACACGCCGACCAAAAAAAAACCTCCGTATTTATAAATGTAAGATAAAATACCAAACAATTCTTTTCATTTATAAGCAAATACGGACATCTGAGGCGGAGTTTGTCGGACAGGTTTGAATTTTTTGTTGCTAAATCAATCAACAGCAAACCTCCTCATTTTTAACATAATTCAAAAAGAAAGTGTCGATTCTAATTTTAAATAACAACAACAAAAAAAAAGAAAGTCGTATGTAAAGCAAATTGTGTATATTTGAGATATTCCAAAAAAAAGTTAAAACTGTCCCTTATTACTTTGAAATGTATCGAATCCAAAACAAAAAAATAAAAGTCATCTGTAAAAAAGAAACAGTAGATTTAGAATGGAAATCCCCCCCCCCCCAAATAAAGGCGTATGTCAAAAATTATGTACTTTTGAGATCCAAAAAAAGGGTCAAAGTCTCCTTTATAGTTTTAAATTTATCAAATGAAAACCAAAAAAATAATTATGTCCAAAACAAACAACAACAATATATTAAATATTAAAAAAAAAAATTACAGCCGTATGTCAAAATACGATCTATTAGATAAAAAAAATCTAGTGGCCCGGTAATGTTATAACGCTGTGTTTTTAACTAGAAACAGTGCCACCAAAGGCTGCACAGTTAATAGTTTACTAGAACCCTATCTTTTTATAAATTCTTTTGACTCATTTCTTCTCTATTACATTTACCAGTTGCCAATTCGCCATACAGTAGTGCCACTCAGTGCAAGCCTTAGTAATCAATGGATGCAAGAAGGTTTGTGCATGAAATCTCTATCTAGGGTCTACTTATTCAATATCCCCAGATTAGTTTTTAGCTTATGGTTTTCTTCAATAAGGATCTCTGGATTGGAAATCATTGTACCTAGATGATGAAAACATAATATTTTCAATCCAGTCTAATTCACTTGCATAATCAGACAGATCTGAACCCAGTTTAGTATTTATATATTTTGGGTGTCTTTTGTTTTTTTAATAACCACAGTCACAATTGATGAATACCTAGAGTTAGAAATGAGTCTGGGGATTATGCTTGGATAAGCACTAGATGGGATTTTTTGCACAAACCTTCTAGCATCCATTGATTACTATGGCTTGCACTAGATGGCATTATTGTCTGGAGAGTTTTCTACTGTTTTAGCAGCTTATATAAGCATGGGAAATGGTGATCATGTGATGTTTTAATGATTTTATACCAATCCTGTCCATAGCATAATCATAACTGTGATTATTAAAAAAAAATAGATACCAAAATGTATTAGGTTCAAATCTGTATGACTATACAAGCATTTTGGGCTCATAGTTTTAACTAAATAGGTAAAAGTTGGCTGCTGGAGGATTGCATTATTAGAAGTGCTCTCAGATCCAAGGATCCTTACTGATGAAAGCTCAAGCTAAAACCTAGTCCGGTGATATTGGAGTAGACACTAAGTAGGGATTTTATGTACAAACTTTCTAGTATCCATTGTTTACTATGGCTTACACTGGGTGGCACTACTGTCTTGGAAGTTTGCTACTGTTTAACAGCTTATATAAGCATAGAAAATCGTGATCATGTGATATTTTGGTGGCTTTATATATAGTGGTTAACAAGTAAAATATGGGGTATATTTCTGTATCACTGAATAATATTTTTTTTTTGTTAGCTTTTTTTTTTTTTTTGTTAGAATAGTCTTATTCATTTGCTAATCACTGTTAATAATAATGATGATATATTTGTACTTATGATGGGTTTTTTCATCTTAAATAAATTAGCCCAAAATCCTGTCGCATTGCTACAGGCATTGGCTCCCAAGCTGGTCTTGTCTTTGAGGTAAAAAATCAGATATCAGATTTCATAGTAATAGATAGTAATAACTAGAACTAGTTAATAATGTGCATGGAGAGAACATTTTTAGTAGTGATATTTTTGAAGGAGAAAGTAGTAGCATGTTATTTATTTATTTGTGCTAAGAAAATTCATGCAAAAAGAGGTATTCATTGATTGCTAATCAGAAACTAAATAGTTTATTTGCCTGAAGGTTTGTTATGATGATGTATTATATGTGATAATATGTTGAACTATTTCCATTATCTATCAGTAAATGTTAAATGTATAGAAAATTTTAAACTTTCTTTAAATTTTCAAATACAAACAACTTCTTAGTAATAACATACAAATAGACAACACAGGTTAGTAATTATATAAAGTTTTGAGTAGCATTATTCTTCTCTCTTCTTCAGATGTTGTGATAATATGTTGAACTATTTCCATTATCTATCAGTAAATTTTAAATGTATAGAAAATTTTAACTTTATTTAAATTTTTCAAATATAAACAACTTCTTAGTAATAACATACAAATGGACAACACAGGTTTTAAAATTACACAAGGTTTTAAGTATTTAATCTTAATTTGTTTCTTTATTGCATTGCCTTAATTAATTAATTAATCCGTTTTTTATAAAATCTTTATTTTTTGTACAATGCTTACATAACACCCATCAACATCGACAGTTTCGATTGCCCCTGCAATCTTCTTCAGAACTATAAAATATATACACATAAATATAAATCACACAATTATAGACAAATTATATAAACCTTATAAAATCCATACATATATATATTCATAAAAATACACAAACATACCTATAACTTGTATATCCCCCAAATACATGAATACTAATAAAATAATTTAAACCTTCTAACACCTTAATTTTAATCTTTTTCCTTTCCTTTTTTATTAAAATTCTTTAATTTTTTTTTTATATATATATTTAATATACCTATTTATTTTTTATTCATTATTATTATTATTATTTTTTTCTTTCATATATATTTTTTATTTTTATTATATTTCCATGCTATTATTTTATATCCTTCAAATATACTTATTTCAATTATTATTATTTTTTATTTTATATTAACTTATCTTTATAACTTTATATTCTATTCCCATAATTTATAATTAATTACTATTTTTATGTTAACATTATCATATTTATTTATATACCTATTCTTACTTACTCCATTCCTTTTTATTTTTTTATTTTCTATCTTATACCCACTTAAACCTTTTTAATTTTTACTTTATATATCCCCTATATATATCTCATATATATAAAACCTAACCTTTAAACTTTTCATCATATTCTATATTTAAAATCTATTACATAAACTATTATAAAATTACTATAAACAGAAAACCATGTTTAATTCCTACTTATTTTTTATTATATTAATAATCTTAATTAAGTCTAACACTTAATTCTTAATTTTACCTTTTAAACTTCTTTATCTTTCACTTTCAGCTCTCTTTCAGTTAAACCGTTTTTTGTTTATTCTTTATTTAAATCTATAGCTTCCATACTTTAGCTCCCTCTATTGCTTTTTTTACCAGTTAATTTTTTACCTTTATTTTAATTTTATTCTTATATTTTTATTATATTAACTTTTATACTAAAATTCTCCTCAATCCAAAATCATTGTTCATTTTTGGTTTAATACTATTTATATAAATAGCTTCTTTAATCTTTCTTTCCCTCCTACTTTCTGTAAAATGTAACATTCTAATACATTCTTTATTAAACTCATGTCCTGTCTCCAATCTGTGCATATATATTGGTGAATTTCTATCATATTTATGCTGTATCAATGTCCTATAAATTGAGTTCTTAGTTTCTCCAACATAATTCATTACCTCTTTATTTTTAATTTTACAATCTTTGCAATTAATTTCATAAACTCCATTAACTTTATTATATTCTGTTTTATTTAAACATTCATATTTATTCTCTAATATTCCTATTATATTCTTTCTTTTTTTATTAACTATTTTTACTTTCAATACTTCAGTAAACTTTTTATTAATTTTGTTTATAATTCTATTTAAATTCTTAACTATATAATTATTTCCTGTTTTTAAACCTATATAAGCTGTTTCTTTTTTATTTATCTCTATCTCTTTATATTTATCTTTCATCTTTTCTATCTTTTTAATATTGTTATCCACAAACTTTTCTGGATATTCATAATTCCTTAATTCTTCTTTAATTAACTTTTTTTGTTTATTATACTCATCTTCATCTGAAAAATAATTTATTGCCCTATAAATTCTAGAATATATTGTACTTCTCTTATATTTTATATCTATATTTGAAAACCAATTAGCAATATTATATTTATTATTATTCTTATATATTGATGTCTCCACCTTGCATATTCCTTCCTTATAATATTTTTTTAATTCTATATCTAAATATACTAGTCTATTATTTTCTTCCTTTTCCACAGTAAATTTAATGCCTTCATCTATTTTATTGTAAAAAAAAAGCAATAGAAATATTAACTGATAGATATGCAAAAGATAATAATAAAAGTGTGGAAATACCAATAGAAAAATTAAGACAAATTATAGAAATATGTTGTAAGGAAATAACATTTAATTATAAAAAAGAATTTTATAAGCAAAAGAAAGGTTTGTTAATAGGGGGAGCCTTAAGTGGGGTTTTAAGTACAATTTATATGGAAGAATTAGAAAAGATAATGTTGGGAAATGGTAATGCACCAATATTTATTAGAAGATACGTTGATGAATACTTATTAATATTTAACAGGTCGCAGAGGCAGATAAATTTATTTATTGAAGAAGTCAATAAAATAGATGAAGGCATTAAATTTACTGTGGAAAAGGAAGAAAATAATAGAATAGTATATTTAGATATAGAATTAAAGAAATATTATAAGGAAGGAATATGTAAGGTGGAGACATCAATATATAAGAATAATAATAAATATAATATTGCTAATTGGTTTTCAAATATAGATATAAAATATAAGAGAAGTACAATATATTCTAGAATTTATAGGGCAATAAATTATTGTTCAGATGAAGATGAGTATAATAAACAAAAAAAGTTAATTAAAGAAGAATTAAGGAATTATGAATATCCAGAAAAGTTTGTGGATAACAATATTAAAAAGATAGAAAAGAAGATGAAGGATAAATATAAAGAAAGAGATAGAGATAAATAAAAAAGAAACAGCTTATATAGATTTAAAAACAGGAAATATTTATATAGTTAAGAATTTAAATAGAATTATAAACAAAATTAATAAAAAGTTTACTGAAGTATTGAAAGTAAAAATAGTTAATAAAAAAAAGAAAGAATATAATAGGAATATTAGAGAATAAATATGAATGTGTAAATAAAACAGAATATAATAAAGTTAATGGAGTTTATGAAATTAATTGTAAAGATTGTAAAATTAAAAATAAAGAGGTAATGAATTATGTTGGAGAAACTAAGAACTCAATTTATAGGAGATTGATACAGCATAAATATGATAGAAATTCACCAATATATATGCACAGATTGGAGACAGGACATGAGTTTTATAAAAAATGTATTAGAATGTTACATTTTACAGAAAGTAGGAGGGAAAGAAAGATTAAAGAAGCTATTTACATAAATAGTATTAAACCAAAAATGAACAATGATTTCGGATTGAAGAGAATTTTAGTATAAAAGTTAATATAATAAAAATATAAGAAGAAAATTAAAATAAAGGTAGAAAATTAATTGGTAAAAAAAGCAATAGAGGGAGCTAAAGTATGGAAGCTATAGATTTAAATGAAGAATAAACAAAAAACGGTTTAACTGAATGCAGTGTTTTCAGGGAGTTAAAACTCAGCTGAAATTGCATAAATAATAATATATATATATATATGGAATAATAATATTAACAAGAATAACTATTTTGTTCCGTAACAATTTGAAGATAACTACAAGCAGAGCGAGTCTAAATTTTTTATATCGCTATTATCATTTACAGTTCGTTAATTATTTACACTTAGTTACCATCGTCATTAGTACATTAATACGCCTTCATATAATTCATTTAGGCTTATTTTCTGTTTACACTTTACTCCTATTTTTTATATGTTCATCGGGAGAAAATAACAAACAACAACAAGAAACAAACGTTCTTTTTTACTTTACTCTATTCATCAACGCTTCAACGTTCGCCACCCCCTCTAGTTATTATTTCTAGAATTAATCAGTCCATTTAGCGCACTGAAAGAGAGCTGAAAGTGAAAGATAAAGAAGTTTAAAAGGTAAAATTAAGTGTTAGAGTTAATTAAGATTATTAATATAATAAAAAATAAGTAGGAATTAAACATGGTTTTCTGTTTATAGTAATTTTATAATAGTTTATGTAATAGATTTTAAATATAGAATATGATGAAAAGTTTAAAGGTAAGGTTTTATATATATGAGATATATATAGGAGATATATAAAGTAAAAAAATAAAAAGGTTTAAGTGGGTATAAGATAGAAAATAAAAAGGAATGGAGTAAGTAAGAATAGGTATATAAATAAATATGATAATGTAAACATGTAAAAATAGTAATTAATTATAAATTATGGTAATAGAATATAAAGTTATAAAGATAAGTTAATATAAAATAAAAAATAATAATAATAATAATAATTGAAATAAGTATATTTGAAGGATATAAAATAATAGCATGAAAATATAATAAAAATAAAAAATATATATGAAAGAAAATAATAATAATAATAATAATGAATAAAAAATAAAGAGGTATATTAAATATATATATATAAAAAAAATTTAAAGAATTTTAATAAAAAAGGAAAGGGAAAAGATTAAAATTAAGGTGTTAGAAAGTTTAAATTATTTTATTAGTATTCATGTATTTGGGGGGATATACAAGTTATAGATATGTTTGTGTATTTTTATGAATATATATATATATATGTATGGATTTTATAAGGTTTATATAATTTGTATATAATTGTGTGATTTATATTTATGTATATGTGTATATATTTTACAGTTCTAAAGAAGATTGCAGGGGCAATCGAAACTGTCGATGTTGATGGGTGTTATGTAAGCATTAAAAGATTTTATAAAAAACGGATTAATTAAGGTTTTAAGTAGTATTATTCTCTGAGTAGTAGTATTCTCTCATCTTCAGATGGTGTGACCAGTGACAGTATTCGCTCAGGTGTTGAACTCCCACCTTTAGTTTCTCGAATATTCAATTTAAGCAAACATCCTAACCAACTGAGTCTTTGACAGAATGGCTCAGTTGATTAGAGCTTTTGTCTTAAATTTGATATTGTAACGGTCAGAAAACGTGTGATTCGTTAACATAGTGCAGAATTCGACCACCACACAGAACTGCAGCACCATCTAGATAGCAAAGCTACCCATAGTACTGAGTTCGAACATAATTTATCGGTTCCACAATACAATCTACGAAACAACGCATCTGATGCAACATTAGTAAATATTTCTTTAGGCACAGTGATCAGGGTATGCAAGAGATTCATGATTTTATTTCGAGTTAGCCAATCAGAACATTAATCTTACACATTTATATTTAAATAATCGAGGAAACATATTGAATGGGTATCGAATAAATAAATAAAGAAGTAACGGCAGACGTATAGTTTGAAATTATTTATTAAAACATTATATCATTTAACGGTAAAACTAATAATATTTGGCAAGATTTAAATTTCAGTAGCGGAATTTTCCGATACTATTATATTTACAAAGAGGAACACATTTATTTGATGACGTAATCTAGCTGCCTAAAATTCTTGAGCAAGTATTTCTAAGGCATGCCTTTAGGGATTTATACCTTTGCAATGCAAGAGTCTAAAATAAGATTTATAATAGTAGCGGTGGACATATATTTATTTAATTAAAAATATTTATTAATAACTAAGGGCAAACATTTATTTGAGAATGAATTGTCAACAATGCAGGGATGGAGTTATACATAGAATAATAAAGTAAATAAAAGAAAACACGTACGCTAGAAAGGCGATATGGAATGGCAGTATATTGAAACTGCAAAGCCGTGAATCAGTTTATAAGAATGACGGGCTGGCGTTTGCCATCGGCCCAAAGAGGTAAGGTGTCATATAAGCATCACCAGGGACAAGTGGTTCATGCCACGATTTGCCTGCTGGCTGCATGACGGTCGTCAAGTCCTACGGGACATTCATTTGTCAGCTTGTGTAGGACGACTGGGGTTAATTTCAAGCCTATAGAATCCGGAATATTCAAGGCTCGTAACGAGTCATCATGTCTTCAAAACGTAACACGTGTATAATGTATAGATGATTCTGTGAGATTTTAAATATATTTTATAATTCGGCCCTACATTATCAACATTTAATAATGAACGTTTGCGACTCTCAAAGAAATGCAATTTTATGGAATTATTAATCAAGATTTAATAAAATATAAAACAATATATATAAATTGGAGGATTTTTACAACTAATATGTCAGCCATTTGCTAAGCAGTAGACCCCTGCATTACAATAAAGGAAGCATTGAATGCGTGTCGTTTGTATGAAAATATTGTTATTTATGAAAGTAAATATTAATGAAAATTTGACACGCATCCACTGTTTCAAATGATCATAGATTTATACTTAGAAAATTATGAGCATGCGATAATTAAATAATAAATGTAGATTTTAGAAATACGTACCCAAGAAAGATAGAGTTAGGCAGGCTAGATTATTAAAGAAGTTTACATATTAATTATTAAATTTATAGCATTACAAATGATAGTTCTACAATATATAGTTTATAAGTTATATAAAGAATGAATAAGCGTAGCAGGATATTAGTAGAGTACTCTAGAGAATTTGGACACAGGTACCTGTATTATGAGAAGTTTTCCGATTCATTGGTCAGTAGCAAATTGTTCATGATTCTAGCATTAGCAGTTCTTTCCTGTATTTAGGTGGTTCATTTAATTTAACAGCAGCAGTAGCTTTCTCATTATTTTAGGCAGCAGATCTTCGTGGTTGAATTTATGAAGGGCAATGGAAGGTTTGGCATACAATAGGCCATCTCCGAATGGAGAATAGTCTGGGCGCTTACTCCTCACGCATACGGTGGCAGGTAAATTAAAATATATCTCTTTGGAGACTCTCCTGATCGAGAGCAAAGCTAAAGTTAAAGTGAAAGTTTCTAGCAAATCTCAAAATGGCTTCTTTTCTTATATCTTATCTTTCATATTTTTGTCATAGTTTATTTTTGGATTCCAATTAATCTGCCCTGAGGATAATCAATGCATTTTTGTTAATTTTAATTATCGAGAAAGCTGCCTTTCTATTGTTTACATTTACATTTTATAATTACATTTTAGGGAATTTTTCTTTTTAATTAATTTATTATCTGTCACTGGCTGTTGTAAAATTTCAAATACAAAAGGGAACATACGATTATTTTTACTTTTAATTAAATATTACAATCTATTTCTAAAATTATTACTAACTGAAATTTAAACAAAGCAATAAATAACGGATTTTACAATTCAAAATAAATAGTTAAAATTATATATTTTTATATAACTAAAAGAAGAAATCTAAATTATATTATTTATCTTTATTTATTGCCTTAAATTTGAGATCGAAATGTGTGCGTGTTTATGGTGAATTATACATATATCTATACATTTTTAATATTGCTACACACACAATTCAATACCAAAAAGTTTAAATTTGGGTAGGATAGACCGGTGACTGAGAGACGATAGAAAAAGGTGAAACTTAAGATTCGAATACGAATCTTACTGTTTCAATATTTGAGAATCTAAAGGTACGAGTTCGACTCCTATGTGAATTCTGTTATTGGTCAGGCCAACTCAAAACATTATGTAATTACTAACTTGTGTTGTCTATTTGTGCTGTTTCTAACAAGCAGTTTGTACTTGAAAAGTTTTAAAAAAGTTTAAATTTTTTTATACATTTACCATTTATTGATAGATGATGGAAATAGTCCAACATATCATATCTAAATAGTTTATTGATCAACATAAATTTGCACAATAGAATAGAATAGAATTAACTGCCAAGTCATTAAATTAGAATTATTGCTTATTAAAAAAGAAACTAAGATTTTATCAATTATTTCTTTTAAACTGTTTTAGAGATTTGTGTGTGTGTGTGAAAGTGTTTATTTATTAGTTTTTATTAAAATTACAAATGTTTGTCTATTTAGCCAGTATTAAATCTGTTTGACTACACATTCAAAAAGCATGTCTTTTTTTTGTAAACTTTTTATAAGATTGCATTTCTGTAAAGTCCATTGAACCACTATAAAAAACAAATACACTGTCATCTAATCTGTGTTGAGAAAATAAAAGATTATGGTGATTTGATTAAACAATTATCTCATTACATTTTTGTTTTAGCATACTCTTTTATCATAACTTTATTTTTTATTAATTCTAGTAACTGTATTTTATTCTTATGTTTTTACTTTTAGTTATAAAATGTTTTGACTAGAAGAGAATTATTATTAATCTGCATTAAAATATTAAACATTGTTATAACATAATAATATACTTAGAAAAAATCATATAACACTTTTAGTGACAGATTTTCACATAGGCAATAAAGATATATACCTCAGATCTTGCATACATAGGAGTTTCCAAATAGTCAGATTTAAAAGTTATTAAAAAATTTTATATAAGATTTAGCAATTGAAAATATAAAAATGCTAATTGATTTGAGTTGCTAAGTAAACCAGCAGTCTTAATTGTTGAAAGAAATAGACTGACAGAATAATATCTGAATAAATTAGTTCAATACCACACAGGCTAAATTAACTTTATTGCAGTACATCTGGATTTGTTTGTTTTTTGGATCATTATTGAGTTATATGGAATGTGAATATCAATACGAAGTATGAATTTATTGATTTCATACTAAGGTGATAATTGTATAGCATTTTAATAATTAAAGTTGATTGGAGGAATTTTACATCCATCTAATGATGCTTTCACCACTAATTCTAGAAGACAGTGAGATTACATAAATTTTTAATTTAAATATCTAAAAGTTTTTCACACACACACACACACACCCCAAGGATTTTTGAAACAGAAAATTTGAAAAATTATTGGGGATTTTTTCATTTGGGTTCTCAAATCATAAATCTTAGTATTATTTATTATCCACTATTGTAGCTGTTGCAAGAATTATCTACTTATTTTAAGTGTTTTTATTTTAAAATAAGTTTGTTTATTTAAAATCTTTAGGGGATTATTTATATATTACTTATAAATAACAGGATAAAAATAGTTATTTTAGCATTATTTAGTATGAAAAAGATTAGTAATACACACAAAAATTGAAAATAAATACACATACTGCTATAGAAATTAATGTGTATGCACAACTGTTAATATGTGCAGAAATAAATAATTTTTCAAAATCTGTTTGGTATAAAAATACCACATTTTGTATATAAGATATTTGTTAGTTTTTCTTAGTTTTCTTTAAGTAATATAACATAAGTGAAGTTAGTAACAAAATAAATATATGCAAAAAACATGTGGAGCGAAATGAAGATTTGATGAATAGTTTAACTTAATGCACCTTTAGTTAAACTGTTTATTAAAGCTTTGCTTCATACTTTTTTGCGTATATTTATTTTGTTATATTGTATTTGAGATAAAGCTTATATTACCTTTATTAAGTTAATCTAGTGTGAACAGCCAAAAATAATCCTCTGCAGAGCAAGGCCTATTGAATAACACTTTATAGAGGAATAATGGAAGATAATATATTACTTTGTAGGCTTCTCAATTGTTGATTGGTGAGCATTGAAACAGTTTTCTTCCTCAGTTTTTTTCTGCTAGATAAAAATATCTAGAGGCCCATTTATTGACCAATATTGGTGGTTAACTGGGTTGGCCATCTGAACCAACTACTTGAAAGAAAAATTCTAAATCTTATTAGAACATGAAAAAGTTTTAAAGTTCTATCTAGTTTGAGTTTAAATCTGGTCTTAAATATAGCAGATGGATACACCATTACTGCACCACAAGATATATATGTGATATTAATTCATGTAAACCAACTCTGTTATCAATAATGAACATATTCAAAAAATTTTTTCACTCTCAATACCAAATTCATGAGAATCTTTTTAAAAAAAAAAAAATTAAAAGGATTGCATTTGATTTAACTATTTTTTATGTTAGCAGATAGTGTTCCGATCTTTCATTAAAAGATTAAATCATATGATAATATATTATAAAGATATCCATAAGCAGATAAAACTGTTTTCTGATTATTTAGAGGTAAATTTCAGATTATTGTAGCAAAAGAACTATCCTTAATGATAAAAATTGATTTAAGGTGAATAATTATGGTGCTAATATTGTGTTAAATGACAGTAAGATAAAATAAAACAAAATATGGATTCCAAGCTTGACTAAACCAGAATATTTAACCACGTAAGTTAAGATAAACTATAAGTTTTAAAAACTAGAGAAGCAATTTATATTTTAAAGTTATACTGAATCAATAAAACTGTGAAGATAAACATAACTCATATCAAAGCATAATAAATAACTTTAGATATAAAAATTACCATAAATTCAAAATTACGATTGCCAACTAATAATTTACTTTCTCGGAGTTCAAATAACTTGAATATCACTATTTTAAAAGATGTACCTGGGTCAGTGAGAGGGATTTTGCCACTACCCAAATATAACAAACAAAGACAGCTCATAAAACAAAATAGAATTAATAAAGAATATTTGGCAATTCCAATACTAACAATAGTATGAACTTTAAGCTTTACAAAAAATTCTTAATAAAGCAAACATAATAACTTACAAACTCTCTTTTATTTATAATTATGGTCCTATGGTCAATATGATCAAGATCAGCGAATGATGTTCCTAATGATTCAAATAAACAGGTTATTCCAAAATCAATAAATCATTAAAGTATTATTTAAAATAAGACATGGGCTTAAGATCAACAGTGTTCTGATCAATAAGCCATAAATTCTAAATGTATTTTAAATGTAAGAGCTTACCAAAATCATGTTAATGCGTAATAGAATATACTGTATTGATTGATGATGACTTTAAGACAATAAGATAATGTGTTGTTAGCAGTAAGACCAAAGACAAACAAATATATTTTCAAAACAACAAGATTTATTTACACTATTTACAACTTTCTAAAATAATAATAAATAATTGAAAACATGTATTTCAGATACAATATAAAACAAGGTATATTCATTTGATTGCAGGAATATTCCCTTTAGATTTATTAAGTTATCTAGTAACTGGTATTCATAATATCCATCTATAGTATGCTATTGAAAGCATTAAAGTATAACTAAACTTTACTAATAAATAATATGATAATGGCAATTATCATATGAGGCACAAATAATAATTATTATTTAGCATTCAGCAATCAATTATATGAATATGGGACCAGAAGTCAAATATATACAAGATACTAAATTTTGCCCATGTCCAATCATCTTAACTATTGAAATGTCTTACCGATCCATCAGCGAACTACTGCTTGATGGAATAAAATGATATTGCATATGTGTATCTCTTATTGTGCCATACACAAGATAAGTTTTAAAATCACTAATAAATTTTGTTGGTTTGCTTGTAAACTGTTGACAAGCTACCACAGCACAATACATACACTATTTTATTTAACTAAGCACTATAGATAAGCAATTGCCCCTGAAGCTAACTCTACCTTATCATTGCCATTCAATTTTAAAACACCAAGAACTTCACCATACATGGTGGAGAATAACATGACATCATCATGAGAGATCAGACAATAAAGAAAGGCTCTTCAGAACAACATTATATAATTGTATAACAATATGGTAGATTCCAATACCTTTTTTCTAGATACAAAATGTGTGGACATCATCTCAACACAGGGAAAGTGAATGCATACCATGAAAATAATCCTCTCTAGGGATTAAATTATACCAGCTAAGCATAAAATAATTATAAGCCTCAATAATATAATCCTCTCATGGAATAAGCATTGGGAGAGTATACTCCATCTACCAGTGCATAATATCAATGATACAATATTTAATAAAATTATATATTTCCCACACTTATCAAATGGAAACTAGCATAAATCCTCATTAAACCAATCGCAAGATAAAATAATTCTCACATTAAAAGCTATAAAGTTAAATATTCCACCTCAAATAATGAAACTAACAAAGATACTGTAAGTCGAATGTCTATAAAATATTTTTAATAGCATAATAAAATTTGCAATAATAAGAAATACACAGTCAATGAAAAATAGCATAAATTCTATAAACTAAAGTGAAGATACTAAATTACAGCAAAATATAGTAAAGATATAAAATGAATGTATACCTTGTTATATGAAAAACTCCATATAATAAAATAATTACGTCATCATAAGTAAATACTATTATGCTTCTGACAAATCACTCTCTGTTTACCCATAGATATAATTTCAATAGACAATTCCAATAAATGTAAGATGTGTATTTCTATTTAGACAAGCCTAATTTAATATTAACTTTAAGCTAACCAGTACAATATATATATATATAATTTTGCCTCAGTCTGTTTTCAGAATCATTGCATATTTATACCATAAATAGAAGAAAAAATAATATATACCTTAATAGCATATCCAAAACTAATATAAAATATTAATAAACATAAACAATATAAAAAAAAAAAACATTATTATTGTACTTCATTTTATTCCTAGTCCGTAATTTAAATTCCTTTACTATAAGCTGACTGATGAGGGAAAAATATTGTTGGCCGGCAAACTTTTACGGGGCAACGCATTCATATTTTGTCATGGTAAAGTAAATAAAACATTTAAGAGGTTCTGGCAAATAAAACAATTATATAGTAACACTCATAAATATTTTTCTTCAGAATTTTGGATCTGTTTTTTTTAAAAAAAAACAAAGCTGTAGCTTAAATAATATCTCCAACTTAGACAGCCAAAGAAAAATGTTCTCAAAAGAATTGTTGTTAATTTTTCCATCTGCGGTAATATATTGGAATAATTAAGAACAATTCCTGCATTTTAAAGTATTTCAAAATCTTCTTAATATTTAAGACTATAGTGTTAACTCCAGCGTTTCATAATAGTAATTAAGAAGTTGCTATTTAATTTTTTCTTTTTGTCTGTAACTTTCAAAAATTTTCTTTAATGACACTGTTATAAATTATTACTGCTCTCCATCAAAATTTGCAATAAGTATATTCTATTAAACTATAAGTTAAATATCCTTTGCATTTATCAATACGGTAAAAGTATTCTAATATTCATTTTTTTTTAAATCACGAAGTAAACAAGCGTTTGAGAAAAAAAAAAATTATCAGAATAATATTTTGATAAAAATATAAATTAAATTCACACATTATAATATGAAAATTTTATTATCCTTTAAAGTAGATTTCATTTTTTAAAATTTAAATTCAATATGTTTTGTTCTGATTATTTTTAATCTGTTTCCTAATAAGTTTAGTATAAAGGCAAAAAGTACTTCATATTTATTTTATAAACAAACGCACAGAATATTTTTCTTTTTTCTTGCCATTCCAAACAAATCATTGTTAATCTTTAAATGTACATACTGACTATAATAATTAAAATTGTAGTAATATATAGAATAAAATTTTGTGCTTACGATCTCTTGTCTGGTTTTAAATCTGAAGTCTCTTTGAACGAATTATTTGTTTTTCAAAATGGTTCCTTTTTTTTTTCCAATGTGAAATCCTGGCAGTTGTCAGTTGATAGATCAGTAGGTCGAATATATGCAAGGAAGTGGAATTCTCTATTCCATTATTTACTGGTCAAAACACAATTGACTATTTTTTAAATTCAGTTTAAATTCAAATCCAGTGTTATTTATTTTCAGCTTCTTGGTTTTAAATTTTGTTATAGTTCAGATGTTATATTTTCTCTTGTTCTTTTAATGATCTCTTCCTACAAACTCTGTTAGGTTACTTTGTATCTTTATGAGACGAAATTGTTTAAAAAAAAAAGGACCACTTAAAGCTTGGTATGTGCATACACTTAATATGTCTTCATCTATATCCATTAGTGATAACTAACCAAGCTGTTCAAAATTATTTTAAATCACAATAAAAATATGCTTAAGGATTAATTACAAAGATTAATTTAGAATAGTTATAATTTTAAATCTTTTGATTATTACTTAATAATTATACAATATCAAATATTTCTATACTTATAAATCAATAAGAACACCAATAAATTATTATTTTAATGTTATTAAAAATTAGTCCATCTGACAGATTGCATCATAAAATCTCATACACATCCTCGCAGAGGGTTTAACATATCTTGAACAGTCTAAGTCTTTATCACTCTTAGATCTGTTGGTAAAATTTACTTAATTTTAAAATAAAATTTGGCAACTACAATAACATACCTCTGATTTAATATATTTCAATAATTGTCAACTAAAATTTAAAATTTTACATATTTCACCACATAAATAAGGTTTGGACAAACATAGAGTCCAACCATAAGGTTACAATATATATATATATTGAGCCGGATAGTTTATTCCTGTCAAACGTCACTTTGAAAAATAAATAATTATAATAATAAAACCAACTTTTGGTTTTATTAAATTTTAAAAAGAAAGCTATGTAAAAGTTTGTTTATAAAAGTACATGTAATGACACATACTTAATTCTTTAAAATTTGGTCATTTCTATTTTTTTTTATGTAGATTTTAATTCTAAGATAGTTTTCTTTTACTGTTGTTTTTTTATTTAAAGTGATTAATGGCAAACAAACTTTTAATTGCATTCTTATTCTGATTATAATTAATTTCTCATTATTATTTTTTTTACTAAGCTGAGACTTGTTTTTAAATATTTTTGAATTAATTATAAATAATATTTGCCCTGGGGAGAATTGTTAATTAGGATTAAGACTGAGATAAGGTTGCTTTGTTGAAAAAACCACTAATTAAAAAAAAAAAGTTTTTTTTTTTAAAAAAAAAAGAGAGACCTGGGATTGCAGACCAGAGATTTATCCAGCTATGATTACTGCCATTGCTAGTTAGTTTGGAGGCCACTTTTGTACACCAATTTAAAGACTGTTTGAATTGCTGTGCAGTTATAACTGCTTCTATGACAAAACTATATTCAAGGAAGAACTGTTTCAATAGAATTTTCGCCATGTATGGATAGACCAACTCAAGACGGATCTCGGAGCCAAATCATCCCGCTAAAAATGACTTAAAACATATACAGAAACTGAGCCAGTATTGCCTCCTGCCTTGTCAACAAAATTTGAAACCTAAAGTCTTCACCGGAGTTCGCCATGGAGTGAACACTATATATGCCATTGGAAGACATCAGCCAAGTTTGAATTTCTACCTCGAGGTAACGTTTCCTTTATTCCTTCCAGGGTAGAATTTTTAGTCTCAGCTAATCTTAAAAGTAACTTATTTTATTATATTTCTTGTTTATTAAATTTAAAATATTTAGACCATGTATTCTGTTTGCTTTTTGTTGTATTTATCATAGGCATTGGAATCTTAGTTTTAAGAGTCTAAATTTCTTTTCTATTTTAGTTATCAGAGAGTGTGTTGTGAGACTATAATTTATATTCCTAATATTTATTCCGTTTATTTACTAACTATTGCTACATGCTTTGGTAGTTTTTGTAATTTTTATTTGCTTACCTGTCCTTAGTTTTCATTGTAAGATAATTAATTTTAAATACATTTAGTTTGTGTTTCTTGCAAACCTCAAATCTTTTGGCTCGCAGTTTATCGTCTTTATTGTTCTGATTTTCTGAAATTAGAGATTTCTTTTTAGATTATGTAAGATCATAATCATATATTTGTTGTGTCTTGGGTGTGAAATCAACCATGTTTGCTTTAAAGACAGTGAAACATGCTGCAGTCCTGCGGCATTATACCGTCATCAGTTAAAAAGCTACTGATCGATTGTCCGCGCTGGTTTTGTTGATTTCCTACAAGATCGTAAATTGTTTCCATCTCTCTGAATCAAAAAACTAGAGTTGCTGTTCTATGTAATTTTATAAATCGTCAGCAGGAAGATATTATCCAACCCATTTTTGTTTTTAAATTTATAGGTGAGAGAAATTTTACTGCTAAAACATTTAATGTTTTCATGTTTGCTATACTCATGTGCACTCTTTGATAAATGTGCGTATTCAAATCCAAGTCAAACTTTTTTATTCATGGCTAGATTGCTTTATTCTATTGTCCTGATTTTAATAAAATTTTCAAATTGTTTAAACTTAATTCAGCTGATGTTTGTCTTAATGCTTTTATTTCTCAATTGTCTGAATAATCTTTAAGATCTCTTGCTTTTCCCAGAATCTAGTCAGTGCAGATCATCATCCTCTTCCACTTTTGATCACGGTAAATAAATTTTCCATGTGATGTGATGTACTATAGCTTCTTAAATGAAGTCAAGAATTTCTCAGCAATTATACCAAGAGAAACTTGTTAGCCACTTAATTTTACATTACCCAGTTTAAGTTTTCCCATATTCTGCTCCATCCCATATCCACAACAAAATCTTTGTCAACTTTACAGCCTTTATATCTAAATCCCCCTTATCTTTTTCCAAACCAGCATAAAAACCAATCTACTTTCTGTATAATCACTTTTTTATATTTACTTTTTCATAACTTCATTATATGTGCCCTTTCTGTTTTCAAGCATTTACATTCAATTAACAGATGCTTAATATTTTCTATTCCTTCCTTACATAATTTATAGACTAAATCACCCATATTTTTCCATTTACATGTATATTCTCTTGTTGCTAAAGATCCTGTTCGAGCCTTAAACAATAAACTACTTTCCCTACTATTATCATATATTAACTCATACCTAATATTCTGTTTATTTCTATATATATTTAAACTCTTTTTACTCTCCATACTAGTTCTCCATCTCTCTGACTCCCTATTCTTTATTAATAAATCTATTCTTTTATCCCATTCCTTACCACTATAATACTCAACAATCCTCCTAACACAATCATCCCATCTTTTGTACAAATATACTGATATAAATTCTTTATCCAAATCTTTTGCATACCGTATTACCTTTCTCACTCATCTTGTGGCCTGCCCTTTACTCAAAACCCAATTAAATACTATTTTGGCTTTCTTTTATTATCCATAAAGTGCAATCTACCAAACATTTTCATTTTACTTTTTTTTGGCGCCCTCTGTGTTTAAAGATGGATAGAGTGACTGTTACATACTATAAATTTTAGCACAACCAATGTGGGGCTGCAATTTTAAAGTCCATGTGAGATTTTGTTTAGACAGTTGAGAAAGATTTCAGGTGTAGGAGACAAGATTTAGTAGGTTGCGATCAGTTTTTGTTGAGTTGTGACATGGATTGATTGTTGGGATGGTTTGGAATAAGGGGATTCGTCTTTTTCGTATGAAATAATTAATAAACAGTAAAAAGCGTTTTCTTTCAGAGTTTTTTATTTTTTATTTTAAAATAGTAAAATAAATATTGGGAAGTCTTTTTCTTGTGACATAAATAAATAGTTAAATAGGATTTTTCTTTTAGATTGATTTGCAAACTTAGTGTTAAATAAATAGTAAGAGACACTCTTTTGTAAGACTGAGAATAAAAGTATAAAAAAATATATATATAAATAAATAGTAGTAACCATATTTCTAAAGAAAAAGATAGAGTTGGGAAGTAAATAAATAGAGCTGCTAAAGAGTGCCAAGATGGGAGGGCAAATTTATAAGGAAGGTGAAAGTATATACAAGCGCTTTAACACAATGGGTGAAGAAGCTATTAATGGTAACAAAAACAATCAAAGTAAATTAATCCAGGCCTAGTACTTTTGAGGTTTTTCCCCTCATATTCATGGCCAAAATAGATTTTAAATCATTTCTGACATTGATAAATGATAATGTATGTAAATGCATATGCAAATTAGCTTGTCCATTTTCTTGAAATAGCTAACTGTGAATTCTCCCTCAGTTCGAAAACTGAGGCATAATGGAGCCAGAAAGCAGGGATGAGATATGGATGAACTAGTCCAAATTACATCTAGATTTAATGAGTAAATATTGAGCTAGCCCATTGAAGGTAGATGTGATCATAGACTAAGCATTTCATCACACCATTGCCAGCATCCTACCCATAGACCTTGGGTCTGACTCTAGTTAGGTGTGCTTCCCTTTCTTGTGAGAATGACCAGCCCATTGCAATATATATATATGCAACACTTTACTAAGCATTAAATTCTCAAGTCATGTAGTTGCTTTAAAACTTCCTAAAAATAAATATCTAGTCACTATACCAATACAAAGAAAGAAACAGGAAGATATGTGCTTTTATTCAGAGAAGTAAACTTCAAATGATCCTGAAAATATGAAATTAGTCACAATCATTTTCAGAAGTAGTGAGAAAACTAAAACTTGAATATCAATCTACATTTTACAAGTTATAAATACAAAGCATACTTACAAAGGAAAGGAAAGATTAGATATTTAGAATTGCTGTGCCTGTAATTAAAGAATGCAAATCTGGTTATACAAATACCCAGTCATATTGCAAAGAGATAATAAATAACATGAGTCTTGTACCAATCCCTAATCTTAAATGAGCCAACATATCTTATAATGCAGAGGAAGGGTGTCAGACAATGTAAATCTTTGTATCTGAAGGTCATTTGCCTATCCACTAGTTATGAACTTTATTGATAGCTAAGTTCAGTAGTTGATTTTTAAATATATTTGTATTAGTGTAATAATGTTTTTGATTTTTGTCAAAGCAAATATTGAATGAGGCTAACTTAATAAAAAAAATATTTTTTTAAGTATTTCACATTTTTCATTAAGAAATGTTATTTGTGCCCATAAAAAATTAATGAGCTAAAGGAATGACATGATGGTTCTTCAATTGTTGGTCATTCAAGAGGAATGAGTATTACTTTCAGCCTCTGATGTACTTAAAAATGGAGTTAATAATATCAAGGATTTTTACTATACAACGATGATTTTACCAGGTTTTTTTTTTAGTCCTTATTAAAAATATAATAGAAATGAGTGATTTAAAAAAACAGTTACAAGTTAAGATTGTTTTCCTATTGAACTATTGTTATCACCATTACCCTTAAGATTCTATTCAACATGTAAATAAATATTTATTAATATTAATTCTTAATATTTTTGTTGATATTATTATGTTTAGAGTTTAAATGAAAATAAGTTAATGTTTTCTCCAACTTATAAAAAAAAAAATTATGACATTTTAGTGTACATATTTATTTTTAGTTTTTCATTCAATGAAGAAAGAAAAATAAATAAATTAGATTTTTTAAAACATTATTATTATTTTTTTTGTTTTCTATCAAAATTCATTTTATTAAATTTTTTTTTCTTTGTGTAATTTAACATAATAGAAAAAGAAGAAATCAACTCTTGTAGGAACATTGTTTAAATCTTAAACTTTATTTAAACTTTTCAAATACAAACAACTTGTTAGTAATAACACACAAATAGACAATACAGGTTAGTGTCTTCAGGTGTTGCCGGCCTATATGCACAGTGACAATATTCGCTTAGAAGTTGAACTCGCACCTTTAGATTCTTGTATATTGAATTTAAGGCAAACGCTCTACCAACTGAGCTATTCTGTCAAAGTCACTGTGCATATAGGCCGGCAACACCTGAAGAAGAGTGGAGAATAATACTACTCGAAACGTTGTGTAATTACTAACCTGTATTGTCTATTTGTGTGTTATTACTAACAAGTTGTTTGTATTGTTTAAATCTTTTCTCTCTGTAGATTTCAATTAATGTATTATATTAATGGGAAAACAATAGTGTAAAGATTTGTGCTTAGTGCTTAATTATTTCCTTTTACCTAGAGTTAATGCATAGCCAATGTAACCGAATGAAAATTAAAACTATTCCAATGTTTGATCAGATGTATTGGTTGATACACTAAGAGAAAAGCGCAATATGATATAATCATTATCACTATTTAGGGAGTTTTGGTAAACATAGGTTTGATTAGCAATTTCCTGTTGTACCATAATGTATGGTGATTGCTTTTGAATAGAGATTAAAATTTAAATTTGAAATTGTTTTTAGATAGCTAAGAATTTTTTATTCAAGCAAAATTATACTGGGGGAGGGATAATTCATCATCATCCTAGCTGAAAAATTTTCTGGTGTAATATGATGTTCAGGTTATAATATATAGTTGGGGTTTGTATCATTACACCTCAACTATCAATTTTTATTGTATCATCACACTTTTCATTTTAGGTTTCTTATCCTTTTAATCCATGTTTATTTAAAAAAAAACTGGTCTAAGTAACTCACTACAAAATGAAGGCTTCTGTTTTCAGTATTTTTTAGCAGAGGAATGGCTGTTTATTAAACTGGTCAATTACCAGCTTGTAAATTTATTTTTTTTCTATTCTCTTAGAATAATTAGATACATACAAGCAAATAATTAAGATGACTAGGTAGATTTACCACCTACCTAAAAAAAATCCTGCTTGCTGGAAATTATTATCTAATAGAAAATTTTTTATTCGTTTCATCTGGATTTTTACCTGTATCCTAGATCTTTAATTTTTTTAAGTGCTTATTAGTATCTGTACTCATTAATAAAGTAAGCCTTATGCAAATTAATAATCAATTACTATCAGAATATTTCTCTAACTTATAATTTTTTAGGTATTAGTATCATTTATCTTTTAACATTAAACAATACTGTTCATTAATATACTTATTACTTGTATAATTGACTTTAAAATTGAGAGATCGATGTTACTTACTATCATATTAATATATTTCTACAAGGGATTAATGAAATTATAAATTTATTTTTTATATAGCCAATATTTTGTTATAATAAAAAAATAATTATAATAAAACCAATGTTTAAATATATTTTCATAGTTTTAAAGATTTATAATCAATTTATTTATGAGTATTCTAGTAAAAAATAATGTTGATGAAAAATTTCTATAGTTAATTATTTTCTTTAATTGTTTGTGTTGTGTAATTCATTAAGTGAGGAAATATTACATTTAGGTCTTGATGACTACATGTAAATAAAAGATTTCTTGATAAGAATTGTATGATATATGTGCAGCTAATAATTAAATATATAATAATAAGTAATAATGGTAATATCACGGAAGAATATGGCCTAATGGGCATAGACTTAAGATTCCCTTCTTTCCCTCTCAGATTTTTTTCATTGTAATATATAGATCAATGACAGCAGAAAGCATAATAAAAGTATTTTACTCATACCCTTATGTAAATACACCTGGGTCTCATTTTATGCGGTAGATAGGTTCCGCAGAAAATCCACATTAAAAAATCGCACAAAAATAGACTTAACTTACTTTGAAAAATGGGGATTAGATTCTGTAATTTTCAGAAATCGCATAAAAGCAAAGCAACAAGGAAAAATTACTTTAAAATTTGCATTAAAAAAATAAGGAAATAAAGTATGACTAATAAAAAATTTCAAATATTTGAAAAAAATTAATGCAAGACAAACTTTTTTTTCTTTTTTTTTATTAACTACAGTATTTAATTTTACATTTTTTCATACATATTTTAATCATTACTGCTATATGACAATATGCGTTCGTTTGTGAATTGGTAAGAAGTCAGATTCATCACAAGAGCAAGTACAACTAGTGCCACTTTGAATCTTGTGCTGTGTTAATGGTTTTCTGTCGACAATGTAATTGGTGATTAAACTTTGAGACAATGATTTTACTAATTGTTTATAAAGCTTGTGATATCCAGACATATAACTATTTAGCTCTCGTTGGAATTTAAGAGGTTGTTCATTGCAGGAAACTCTCAGATTTCACCATTTTTTGACATTTGTCTTTGTCTCCCACATCAACCTAAAATCTATGATTAACTGATTTTTACTATTGAAATAAATTTTAAATGTTCACATTTTGTTTCTATATTAAAAAAAATGAGATCGCAATCAAAACAAAAAGATTATACATTATCTTTAGAAAGATTATTTTCAGTTTACAAAATCAATAAAATCTTCCTTATTTATTTGAAAAATCTAAAAGATTATTTATTTCTGTTATATCTAACAAAATATGTTTTAAAATTTTTGAATAGTTATTGCGATATTTTTATACATAAGTATGAATCTATTATTATTATTATTTACTCATTAGTATAAGTAGGTTATTTACATAGAAGCTAAGATTCTAAATACAGCTTCAGGCCATATTCACATTAGCTGCTAATATAATGTTATATTTTTGAAAAAAAAAAAAAAGTATTTCAGCTCAAAATAAGTTATTAATAATTTAAATTTTTTGATATCTAATAAATATAGTGAAATATGAAAGATATTAAGAAGAAACATGAATCACATAACTTCAAAATCACATTAAAATAATCTGCAAAAAACGAGACCCAGGTGTATTGAATAGTCAGTATATCCAAGATGGCGGTACAAAAAATATAAGCTAAAAAAGAAAGGACATATGATACTTTGTTTAGCATAACTGAATTTCAAGTGGATTATATATTAAGAGAGAATGAAAGCAGTAATATTTTACCATTTCATACTATTCTCTTAACCCATTTTATTTTTATTCTAGTCTCTAACATTTATTATAATCACATAATAAACTTCAAATTCACAGACAATACTCTTTTTTCAATAACTTTCAGTTTATTTTTTCTATCTATTTTTGAATGAAAATTTTTTAAGAAAAAAAAAATTCTATCTTTTGTTGTTATTGATGTACACTATCAAACTGAAAAAAAGTTTTTTTCAGAACTTTTTGAATCAAATCACCAAATTTAATGACTCACCAAAGAAATGAGCTTAGGTATCATTATGCAAAACTATTTTTATTATCATTAGCCATTCAAATTAGATCACATAATAAATGCAATAATATTTCACTCAATGATTAAAAAAACTTGTAACCAGCTACTTGTTTTAATTAAACATTTTCCTTCAAGAATATGAATTTCCTTAAGAGCTACTACTATACTGATTGAATATCTTGAGAAAGTTTTGCTCTCCATTCATATCTTGTCAAATTTAATCAGTCAAAGCAATCTTTACATTTTATAATTAAGGACATGTCAAATAGTTTGTCATCTCTTAATAATAAAAAGTTGTCATTTTGTCTACAAATTTTCAATTTAGAATTACAATTTTTTTATTATTGAGAGTTGACATAATTTTTTTTCTCATATGGTTTGAAATTATGTTTGCTTTTGACAAATTTGTGATCACCTGTTATCATCAAATATGATTTATAATAGTTGATTAAATCTAAATTCTTAATAGTATGAGAGTTCATTATATTATAGCTGTAAACATATGTTCCTTAAATAATTCTACTCAGATATAATTATTTGATTATAATAAATTTAATAAATTAAAGTATTTAATCAGTAAATATTTGTATTTATAGATTTTTGCTAGTGGGCAAAAGCTTTTACAATATTTTTTATTTATATTTATCTGTTTTGAATGTCATGTATGTTTTTATTCAACTCTTAGTTCTTTTTTCTGTCTATATTTTTGTTCATCTAGTGATGTCTATTCATTTGAAATTATTTTCCATCTACAAATTGTCTTATCTTCTACCCACTTTTATTTTAGACATTTCATTTTACTACTTTCACCGACTTCTTTTTTTTTTTTTCTCATTCATTAGTTAATTGCTCTGGAAATCCCATGATGTTTAAATGAAAGGTTATGCAGACCTGATCTATTAAATGAATCAACCCACTCCCCTCAAATTATGTAGCTGAAATCAATTCAAGAAGTTTTGAGTCCACTTGATTCTATACCATTGTTTAAACTGTACAAGACGGTATTTTTGAATTTGTCCTATTTACTCTATCTTTCATTTGTTTTATTTTAATTAGAGGTCTGTATACCTCCAGTACAGCATGTATACATGATAAACGAGTTCAAACATTTCCATGCTTAATTTCAGAGCCTATAAAATATTAGATATTAACTATATTTTGAAGTAGTAAAAATGTAAGGGATCAACTTAATCTTTTCGATGGCATAAACCTATTTAAAAAAATTTTTTTTGGTCCTTTCCAGATATTCTGTAGAGTTTAAATCATCTAATGAGAGTAATAAATAATTTGAGCATTGTTCTATTTTTATTTAGTTATAGGTATGAATGCATATGTATTTGCAATTTAAATATATGCTGCCCAAGAACCTATTGGAATAGTATTTTAAATTATCATTCTTTACACAATGGGGGGGGGGGTAGCCTAAATCATGTTTATAAAGATATATATTACTTTTTTTATTATTATTTGATATAAGAATAATAGTTTTATTATAGTTATTTTATTAATTTGGATTAGTTTTCAATATTCAGTTTTAAAGTACATCTGAGTTGTCGTATTAATATTTGTCAATCAGTGTCGTAACTATTGAAAAAAAATTGTTTTAAGGATTTATGGCTCAGTGATTCTTAGTGATGAGGAGTTTGTCAGTAATATCTCCAGTGGAGGTCATGTTAATTAATAATATATCTAACTGAGGAAGAGCTTTTTTTTAAAAAAAAAAAAAAAAAAAGATAATCCAAAATGATCCTCCCCTTCCCCCCCCCTCCCTGATACTTTTGGGGATTACTTTCAATTTTTATTATTATTATTATTAGAATCAGCTGCTATGTATTATTTTTTGTTTATATATATTTGGGAATATTTGAACATTTAACAATGTGTGTGCGTGTATACAGTAGAGAAAACAAAGTTGCTCCTTAAACTGTTTTTTTTTTTTTTTATGGATTAAAATGGAAAGATAAAGGAATAAAAATATATTGAGGTTACTTAAATTGTCTAGATTTTGCAGATTATGTCATTGTTTTTGCAAATAATGCTTCAGAGCTTCAAGAAATGTTGCAAGAGTTATCAGAAGAAAGTAAGAAAGTAGGATTAAAAGTAAATGTTAAAAAGGTTAAAGTAATGATCAGTGGATTTTTTCAAAAGATTAAAATAAAGATTGATAATGATGAGTTAAAAGAAGTTAACAGCTACAAATACCTTGGTCAGAGTGTTACTACAGATGGAAACACAATGGATGAAATTAAATAACTTAATATTGAAAGTAAATATGCCTATGTATTTGAAATGGAAGGTTTTTAATAAATATGTTTTACCAGTTCTTACTTACAGATCTGAGATTTGAACACTTAAAAAAAGAGCAATATAGAGACTTCAGACCACTAATAGAAGTATGGAGAGATGCATGTAAAGAGTAACAAGAAGAAATTGAAAACTAAATACATGGGTGAGAGAACAAACATGTGTTACTGACATCATTGAAAGAATTGAGAGACTGAAGTGGAGTTGGGCTGAGCATTTTGCTAGAAGAAATGATAATAGATGGACACTTGAAATCTTAAATTGGATTCCAAGAAATTATAAAAGACCTTGAAAGAAACCACATGTGAAATGAATGGATGAAATAAGAGGACGCTGGGGTGATATGGAGAAGAGAGGTTAAAGATCATAGAAGATGGATTGAACTTGGAGATACCTTTATTCTGCAGTAAATTTATAATAATTGAATATGATGCTGATAACAGATTTACTTACAGTATAGCATATATTTTAAGTAGAGGCTTATTCGTGTAGACCAAGCTATCAATTGCAAATTTGTATTCTAGATTTTTTTCTCCAAGTGGTTTATTTATATCCAACTCAACTAACTATTCAATATTTATCAATAAATATTCTAGAGAATAAAGTATAGATAGAAAACTGATCAAACTATTATCATTCAACCTTTGCCAAACCTAGTATGCAATGTCTTTTCTTTCATTGTTGCTCTATGAGGAAGTGTTGGAGATGTTTTTTACCTTATCTACTTATGTACATTTTTCAATAAAATCACAGAACAAGAATATTTATAGTTTATAATTCATTAGATAATTAATTTCAAACACATTACAAAAATAGAAACAGTAAAACTTGAAATTATGAATTATCACAATTTATATATAATAATATTAATAATAAATCAAATAGAATAATCAAAATATAAAACAAAAAACTGCTGAAAATGATAATATTAAGGAAAAAATTTTCCTGGGACACATTTTAAGATATAATAATGCCTTTTTACAAAATATTTTGTAAAGTTTTGAGAAGAAAGTTGGGGTGGCAGGCCACATTTTACCTTAAAAATGTGATCAGTGAATTGGATGTAAATCATGAAAAGAATGGTTGAGAACAGAATAATAATGCTGCAGTGACAAAATATTACCTTTAGTAATTGATGATGAAACTTGAAAACAGTGGCAATTATTTATTCTATTTTTTAATCTTTTAGATTTTTAATGTTAAGTAAATGGCCTGAATTTATTTTTTAAGGCATATTATAATCTGAGTGAGTGGCTTTACCAATTTATTTATTTTTAACCAGGAGAAAACTTTATATCCCTAAAAGAAGTTAAAGCAAAATATTGTTGCACTAATGTAGAATATATTGACTATCATCTATTTATAAATATGAAAACATAATAAACATGTGAATGAGCTATTTATTAACTTATATAATTCATCATAGGTGAATAACTTATTTACTTCCAAGACCATGAAAATAAAATGAAGATTCGGTTTTCATTCTGCAAAGCCTTGGCTTTAGCAATAATCAAATGTAGTGAGAATCTTCAGGGTACTGAAATGTTCTAGCTATATTTCAGTCATTGCTTTTGCTCTTATATAGTAGTCAAATTTTATTTGTCAGAAGTAGAAAAAGAGGGATTGAATCACATTTAATTTGGTATAATCGAAACCTTTTAAATGGGGGGGGGGGGTAAAATTGCAGAAAATGAAAAGGGAATAAAAACTAAAATATAAAAGTTTAAGAAGTTGAAAACATATTATAACTTTCATAGCAATATTTCTGAGTTTATTTTCAATCAGGATGTGATGCAATCAGCATTATGCTCTTGTTATAATTATGTTCTGAACTATCAAAATTTTGGGAGCAGCAAGTATACAGTAATCTTTTATTAATAAAAAATATGATGCATTGTATATAATGATTAAAGAACAAATAAGCTTTACGTGGTATTATGTATATGTGTGACAGTGTGTGTGTGTTTTATACATATATAAAGTTAGAGAAAATAGCTATATAAATTGTAATGAAAATTAAGTTAAATAAAACTTATTAAATCAGTTAAGAAAAGAATTTGGATTTACAAAAAATTTAATTATGAACCAGATGAAACAACTTTCATTAGATTCTTTAAAATCTCAAAAGAAATAAATGAATTGAATTCCTACCAAATCTTATTAGAACTAATTAATTAATAATAATTGAAAGTAGATGTGAATTATACTGAATGCATTTACATATAAGAAAATATTAAGTGATATCAACAGGAGCTGAATTAATCAACCAGTTATATATGAATGAATAATAAATTAATAGAGTACACGATCTAGAGTTGTTAATTAAGAGTCACTTGCTCATGGAAGTTTGCAACACTATAGTGCTGGAAGTCATTTTATGCTGCCATAGACTGCTTCTACTATGGAGTGACCTACCTCTGAAAGTGCTAAAACAAATCTAGGAACTTTAACAAGTTACTTAAGAAGACCTTCAATATGATTTATATATGTTTTCTACTTTGTATATAGTTTAAGTTGTATATAGTTTGAATATATATGTTTTCTACTTTGTATATATATATATATATATATATATATTGTAACAGAATAGGTTTTTACATAGTATGATAATAGATTAGCTATGTCATCATAGTGGGTATGAGTATCTCTGCATGTATATGCCCACGCACACATCGATCTCATTTTTGAGATATGGGGTATTAATACTCAAACATGTATCAAACTATATCCATATACTCACCTTATTCTTATCTTCTTTAATTTTGTTATTCCTAGATTTCAAACTTGGAAAGAATTTGCATAGTTGTCTACTTCAGTTATATCAATAACACTTAATGTGTGGGTATGTGCAAACATATGAATATATGTGAATGTGGGACAATTTATGTAAATGTGTGAGAATATATGACAAATTAAAAAATTGAATATGGATAAATACAAACGATAGTCTTTAATATAAATATATATATATTTAACAAGTTTATTTACAGTAAGTATAAACTTAGTAATGATATTGATAACAAAATATAAATAATTTAATTTAACATTGATGGATATTCTTTGATTATCATTAATATTAATCATTGGTCCAACCCCTTGTTCCCTTCAGATAATAGCCATTTGATGTCCAAATAACACAATAGAAAATTATTTTACAACTTACGATTTTTTTAAATCATCTTTGCTTGCTAAATTATTTTATTAAAACTATAATTCGTTATTATTCCCACTAATTTGAGAAATTAATTCACATCAATTATGTTGATGATATGGGATCCCCCTGCTATATAGTGTGATTATGATAAAGACAGGAAATACCATTTATACTAGAAATAGTTAGTCAAGTACAGCGAAAACAATTAACTAAATCA
>JAQFVV010007782.1:0-59193 GCA_028023455.1 Epiperipatus broadwayi
TAACGAGCAGTGTACTATGTATCATTTTTTTTAATAATCTCAGATTATAATTGCAAAATTTTTTCTTCTACACAATACAAGAGTGCGTCATTTATTTTATCATCATGAATTATTATTTTAGCTTTAAAAACTTCCATAACACATGATCACTATAAAAAAAAAAAAGTCATTCTTCTGAAACTGAAATGTCAATAAATGAATATTTAATTCTCTTCAATAATACATTCACACAATCATATATTCACCCACACATATACCCACCTTCTGTAAACTGAATGACAAATTAACCAAGTAAAACTTTAAAATATTTCCATTGCTGATATAAATGTAATTCTTTAAATTACTTATACTGATTGTTGCAACGTAACTCCTTAAACTTCTAGCATTAACTTAATCAATCTAATTCTTTAGAATAATAGTGATGATTATATCCAATAAGCACATTTATTTGTGTATATAAAATATGGGCTAGTTCATTCACAAAAAAATATTAGTTTAAAAAAAGATAAAAAAACAACAGTACTTGGTTAAAATTATTTAAAAAAAAGAAGAGAAATAGCTTGACATTCTTTCAAATATATAGACTGATATTATCTTGAAACGAAGTGAATTATTTTTTAGATCCAAAAAAGTATAGTAATATGGATCAATGAACTAATATTGGGTCATTAGACTGTCATTAACCAAATAGGTTTTTTGGGCATTTAAATTCATGTGAAAAAATTATAAAAAAAACTATTCCCATACAAAATTGTAATAGCTTAATAAACTTCCATTTAAATTTGCTTTAAACTTAATAGTGTAAATGATAAATATCTAGATATTATCATTAAACTGACATCTAATAATGCATTTTTAAATTTATGCTTGCTGATAAGATCAGTAAAATAATTATTTTTTTTAATTCTTAGTATCTTAAGTCATTCAAAATAGTAAACATTCTGATCATTATGATATCATTTCTTTGCATTATTTGAAATAATAATGAAGTTTTTTTTTTTCATTTATTTACATATATAACAATTGTAACTCCACCAATGTAAATAAATATGAAAAGTGTACAAATCCCTTGGCATATAGCAAACTGAAAATTGTAATTTTTTATAAAACAATATAATCAATAATAAATTACTTGTTTCATCAGTTTTTTCTAGATTGCCATTAGCTATAGAATGTTCATTTAAGTGATTGAAATAGTTATAACATTAAAATAAATAAATAACCAACAAACAGACTTCTATTTTTAAAATAACCCATTAATTTCAACGTATAAATAAAACTTGCTCTTCTGCTTTATAAATCTTTTATTATATGAAGTATTATAAAATAAATAAATAATACTCCAATGTTTAGACTATATTCTTTTATAGTCTTTATCAGGGAACAAACTTAAAAAAAACAAAAAACAATCAAAATAAATACAAATATTCCACAATAATCCGAATTCATATAGCAAATACAAATAACAACTTAAAACTCTTCTAACAAACTACCTTAAATTTATATTACATTTGTTTCTTAATACCTTTTTTAAAATAATCGATTATAATTATTTAATTAAATCAATCTACTATTTTTTTTTTTTTCAATTAACAACCTATTCATTACAGATTTCAGTTCATTAATATAAATACCTTGTTTTATCATTCTTTCATAATAGGATCTAATACATTCTAAAATTCTCTTTTAAAATCTTTTTGTTTAAATTTACTCATATGACCATAAACTATGGAATTTTTATCATTTACATGCTGTTTTAATCTTGTTGCCAAATTACTCTTTGTAGTTCCAACATATGACATTTCTTTATTATGTTTAAAACAATCTAAACATTTTGTAATATAAACCAAATTCATAACTTCTAAATTATTATAATCATTATCATTTTTATGTTTCAAAGAAAAGAACTTTATTGATAACCATAGAGTTACATTTGCTATAAGACACTTCGTATACATATATTTACATTGCTAGTGAGTAAACCAAGTTTAAGTTGGTATCTGTGATGTACAAAAAAGGAACTTAACTTAGGAGGGAAAGATATTTAAACATTGTTAGGGGGGGTGAAAATACATATGTATACGTTACATTTATGAGTGCTGCTTGCTGTAATCATAGTTCTCCAAAGTCTTGGGTTATCATTGTTCAATTTGCAAAACTTCAACTTTGATGTATATTGCCATGCTGGGTTTAGTTTGCTTTCCAGTATTTGAGGTCTGATTTTGTTGTTACTGTCCTTTATATTAATATTATGCAATCAAAGACAACATTCTGTTTTTTTATTTGTAGATAACTGCCACATTTTTTTTTATCATTTTTAACGATCAAATTTAATCTTTTTTTTCTTTTTATAAACAGGACAAATAATAACATATTTTTTTATTAATCATATTAAATAATTTCCTAATTTTAATAAATCTTTTGAAACATTGAAACCAACATAAATCATCATCATCATCATCTTATTATTATTATTATTTAATCCTATCCTATTATTCATTTTTTTTAAATATTTTTATTACAAAACATTAATAACATCCTTAGGATAATCATTTATAAAACATTCCTATTTTATCATATTAATTCCACTTTTTAATAAATCTTCATTTAAACATAATTTAATTGCCCTATGATTATTAATATAGGAAAAAACAATTATTTAATAGACCATAAAATGTTTTCTTTTCTATAAACAGAAGTTTCAATTTCTACTCTATTAGTGCTACTTATTTTTTTAATTCTAATATTCATATATTCAATAACATTAAAAAAAAAAAATTCCCATAGTAAATTTAATTTTATCCTCTTTACTATTAATATATTTCAAAAAATTATCTGCTTTCCTCTTATTTCCATTAAACACCAAACAGTATTTAAATAATAAAAATTCTGCAGTTCATGGTCAGATGAGTATTTAAACATAAAGATTTTAAAATAGAACCTTCAGAATGTTTTAGATCCTATTGTGAAAGAATTATATAAAAAAGGAATTTATATTAAATAAATGAAACCTATAATAAATAGGTTAATTGAAAAAAAAAAAGTAGATAGATTTAATTAAATAATAATAGGGAATTATTTTAGGTATTAAGAAACTAATATAATGGAAATTTAAGACTGTCAGTCGAGTTTAAGATAAGCTATTTGTATTTGGATTGTTGTGGAATATTTGTGCTACGTATCTGCTAACAAAAAAATATAACAGATAACAGCAAAATATAATAACTGGGAATTAAATAAATTCAAATACCCAATATAATGAAAATTTATACTTATTTATTGAAAAAAAAAAACAAAATATATAACACCACTATGCAATCCACATTAACTGAAACATTTAGAATTCAATCTTAATACTGTTCTGCACAGGTACAGATAGATATGTATTTCATAAAACACAGTTCTAATTCATCAGTTCAAAATATCAATTAAAAGTCTAACTGACCAAATAGTCATATTACCCTCTGGTAGTAAGTAATTCCTCTGTAAGACCTCAGATGTATAAAAAGTAATAAGTTCAGGGTGATCTGTATGGAATCCTAACCAGCTCATTAATCTTCAGGTAACTGATGTCTGGGATAGGAAATTCCTCAATAACTGCTGGTTAACATACACAGCGACTTTATTTCACTAACTGCTTGATGACAGATAACTTCTATTGTACCAACAATTTCTCCCTATTTATATCACTACATATTTTCATATTTTCACACTAATTAAATCTTTCCTTAACAGATTTAATTAGTGTATTTTAATTTGATCACACACAAAATCTTTTCTATTTTTAAAATCCCATTTTTTGTTACCATTATTATTTTGTTAATTAAAAAACAGGACTTTAGCATTTCAAAATTCTGTAATTAATTATTTCTTATTAAATAAATCACTATACTTTTGTTTTTTATTTCTCTAATTAATTATTACTTATCTTTTCTTCTGAAGTACTTTACTTTTTTTAAAAAACAATGTAATTTTATGATTTCCAACTTTTACATTTCCGGCGATTACAATTTCTATTGCACAATTCTTTTTCTAATTTAAACTACAAATTAACTTTTCTTATATAAATATAACACTCTTCCCTCCACTCCAGAATGCCCTTCACATGTTTTATACATAATCTTGTAATTTTTTCGGCTTATGTTTCTTATACTGGGCAATTTATTTCCTGCATTTTGCTCTCAGTGTGGATTTCCATTGAGTTTTGTTCCTTTTCTTCTTCATTTCTGATTTATATACATTTCAACACATTTGGTTAGACTTTTACTTCTAGTTTTGATTCTAATGACCATAAAATTTGTGTGTTATCTTCTTCACATCTCCTCAAATGAATTATGTGTCTAGTATACCTAACATTATTCTGGCCTTGAATTATGCAAGTTTTATTTGCTGTTATCTTATCAATCATTCCTTTCAACCATTTCTTATGCAATTTATCATACACCCATAGTCTACCTCCAACACAAAATTTTTTATAAGGTTTTATATTGCCCAATGAATCTTTTTTTGTTAGTTGAAGTAATGACAGCTTAATCCTTAGCTTCCTTCTAAAAATAATTCTGCCAGTGATTTCCCTGTTGCTGTGGATGGTGTCGAATGTTAACATTATTTCTTATAATGCTTCTTGAAGATCTAATATTTTCATCTTCAATAAACTTTTCTTTACTTGTTGTACTGCCTTTGCTGCCTGTCCATTCAACTATGCATAGAATTGTGTGTCAGAATATGGTTAATATTCCTACTTTCAAAAAACTGTTGCATTCTATGTCCCCTGAAACCTGCTCCATTGTCAGACATGATGACTTCGTGGAAAACCATACATTGAAAAAATCTTATTACATTTAATAATTTCGTCTGTACCAATATTATTTACGAAACAGCATTCAACCCACTTTGAGAAAGCATCAATCATTAACAATAGTATTTTTCCCTTTATTGATCCTGCATGATCAATGTGCACCCTTTTCCATGGTCTGGTTGATGCTGGCCATGCTGTTAAATTTTTTGCTGGAAGTTGCATATCCTCCTGACATGATAAACATTTCTTTACAAACTTTTCAATGGCTACACTAATTCCAGGCTACTAGACATAACTATATGCCAGTGCTTTAGTTTGGAACATACTTGGATGACTTTCATGCAATAATTTTAAAACTATCTGCCTCCCAGCAGTAGATATCACTATTCTATCCCCAAAACTATACAATCATTACACATTGCTAGCTTATCTCTGTTAATAAAACCCTTGCGCAAGACACAAAGGTGGCGAACCTGACAATTCATTTTTCTAAAATTTTATATCCCTTATCTTCTTTAGTTCATCTATATACAATCCAATTGTTTAATGTTTTTGATTTCATCACAGCTATGTGATTTACATTTATTTCAATTGCTCCGGGTTCATATTTATCTGGCAATCTGGATAATGCCTCAACATGAGTTATTTATTTTCCTGTTTAAACATTAATTCATAATAATACCCTGCTAAATTTTGTTATTGTAACATTCTTGGGCTTAAATGTTCAGGAGTTATATGATTATGAGTAAAAATACCTAGCAAAGGCTTATGATCTGTCACTATTTTAAGCTCTTCCAAAAATGTATTGGTGGAACTTTTTCAATGAAAAAACTATAGCCAGTGCCTCTTTGTCAATTTGACTATAGTTCCTTATCACTTTCGACAATGTGCATGAGGCATACACTATTGGCCGCTCCCTATTTTCCATCATATGTGATAGAACTACACCTTCATCCCAATCTGAAGCATCAGTTGTAATTTAAACTGGCTGATTATTGTTAAAGTTCACTAACAACTTATCAGATACCAACAGTATTTTTGGCTTTTCAAAAGCTATATCTTATTTCTTGGTCCACTCCCATTTTTGTTTTTTTTTAATAACTCCTCTAAAACATATGATACCATTTCCAATTTTCTTATACAATTAACAATACTATTTTTACACCAAAACTTTACTCTTACAGTTTTGATTGTCCTGCAGTCATCATCAGAGCTACAATATCCAAATATATAATCATACAATTAATACATTATATTTATATACATAATCAATAATACACATCTTAACCTGACCATTATAAATAATCATTTTCCATTTTATTATTCTACTTGTAACTAATTTTATTTTCTTATTTATAGTATTTTATTATTAAATTATTCTAAATCAAAAGACTTTATCTTGTTTTTGGAAAGGTGAGTATTCATTATAAATATCGTTCCATCTGTAAAGTGCATGTTCCATGGTTTGAGCTACGTTATTATTATAAATCAATTTTATTATAATTTTAAAACCTTTCATCTTTAAACTCTATTATTTATTCTATCATTTTATTATTATGTTTTTAATTATATTTTCTTAATTACTTCTAAACTTTCTTTATTTTTATTATATATTTAACTATTAACTTTTTTATATTATAAATTACCTTTTTATTACATTACTAAATAAGTACATGTTTATAATCCTATTTCCAAAAACTAACTGACAAATTTTCAAAAATTCTTATACTTATTTAACAACTCCCTCTATCATTATTTTCTTCAACTTTATTTTTAAATCTTTTTATATTCAAACTATTATTAATAATAATGATAATTATTCATAAAATTATTGTCCATACTCCAAAATCCCTATTAAGATTTGATTTTATATTTTTAATCAATATTGCCTCTGTAATTTTCCTATCCCTAATATTACTTGTATAATTAATCATTTTATACTATCCTGCTCAAACCTATAACCTATTTCTAATGAATGCAAATAAATATGTGACCTCTTATCATACTTATGTTGAACTAATCTTGTATAAATTGAATTCTTTGTCTAGTCTATATAATTAGCTTTTATATTTTTACTTTTACATGACTTACATTCAATTTTATATACCCCATTTATGCATTTTTCTACTTTTTTTATATATTTATTATCTAATATATTAAGTATATTTTCCTTCTTTTATTTACTATCTTAAATTTTATTACATTATTAAACTTTTTATTAATTTTAATAATTATTTTATTCATCCTTTTTACAATAGTATTATTATAAGTGCTAATACTCATATATTCATTTTTATCTATTTTATCTTTTCTACATACTATCTCCTTATTTTTATTAAATTTTTCTTTTGATTTCCTTATATTTTCATCTATAATTTTCTCTGGATATTCATTATCCTTAAATTATTTAATCATCAATTCTACCTGCTAACTATAATCTTCTTCATCTGAGCAATAATTCCTAGCTCTATATATTCTTGAATTTATACTACTTACTTTATATTTTATATCTATATTTGAATTCCAATTAATTATATTACTATCCATATCATATTTTTTATATATAGATGTTTCTGTCTTGCACTTACCATTTCTATATGACTTCTTTAACAAAATATCTAAATATGATAATTTATTATCCATTTCTTTTTCTATTTAAAGTTGTCATTATAAATTTATTTAAACGCATATTCATTACGTAAATGATATTCATTAAGGCTGTAGCCTCAATCACATGTGTATAAAATGTGATAGTAGGGACCTCTACAGGTCTTAAAACCACAAGCTTACTTTTGGAAGAAAAGAGGGGAACCCCTTTTTCTTATTGTAAATTCCATATTTTTATCTAACTTATTAATCTCTTCAAGATATATATCTAATTGTCTTTGACTCTTGCTTAAAATCAATAAATAATCATCAACATCCTTTTCATAAAAATTGGACCATTACTAATATTAATCACTAAATCTTTCATATTCTCCATATATATTATACCGGTCAGTTTCGTCTGTTCATATAACAAGATCTAGAATCTAGGCAAAAGTACCTCAAGTCCAATCATGTGCGAGATACACAGATCAGGAACACTCATGATCTCTGCCCTATTTGCCCATTCTCCAGATCTACCAACTTATGAGCAACAATCCCGATGATATCCGATCTATTTTTATCTTTCAGGGCCGGCATCGAAAAGTGGAGAAACAAAGAAACTATATTTCGACATGGACACTATGGTGAAACCCTTAGCATAATAATAATTACAAGTTCTAGCACATCTAAAGGATCATGACCTTTCACATTATTTATATATAAAATTAGCGGGATATCATCTAGTCATAGTAAGCATAATTAGTTTAATCAAGATATATTTGTTAAATAAAACTTAGTTATATATATTGTAACTAAAATAATATATTTGGAATTTTCAAATATAAATATCTCAAAATATAAATCCAGTAGTAACCTCCATTGTAACTTGAGTAAAATATTAAGACATTGTAACTTATGAAATAATATCAAGTGGGTGAGTACATTTAATCAAAATATTTTAAAAACAAATCCAACAGTATTTTTACCCATTTTTATCTCTTAGATTTATTAAGTGAATATCTAAATTATTAATAAGTGAATATGGAGTAAATATGGTCTATCAGGGTACTAGGTTATCTGAACCTAGACAAGGTTATATTCTATACCTATTTCAAATGTACCGGGTTTGAACACATTTGGTACCTTGCTTATAACAAAATGTAGGATTTATGGATTTTAGAAGCATATCACATTTGCACTAACATTAAAGAAAACACAAAATCTCCTGATGCTTTAGTTGTGCATATAAAATTCATCAGACAAAGATTATAACTTAGATTTTAATCTTATGAATGCATTTTAACATTTTCATAAGTTTTACTAGCTCATATTAAACACTATCAATTTATGGTGGCAATTCACTCAGCCTTGAATGATGTGGATGATGGAATGGTGATTATTATCTTATAATGACTCACCAATGATAACCAAATACAGTAAAAATCATTATTTATCTATGGCCATTAAACACATTTATCTAGATCATTCATTTAAAAACATGATGATGATGATGATGGCACTTCCATCCACAGCTTTAGAACTAAGCCTAACATAAAATTTAGCTTTTAGAAATTCATACTTTAGTATATCTAAATTAGAACTTAAAACAGTTAATATTCAATGATGATGACTGATCATAATTAATAAAGCAATGAATGAATACTATTAATAAAGATAAACACTTCTTTTAATGAAACCAATTAACATTTATTACTGGACTACCAAAACATACATACTACTTAAAGATATAAGAAAATTTATATGAACAACAATTATGAGAGATTTATATTTAAATAATAATATTAATATTAAATTCTTCACCCTTTCCCATTAATGATAGTATCCAACATTTATCCTAGTATAATGTATATCAATTTGGATAAGAATTTACTACAATTTTATGTCCACAAGAAAAATATTTCATAAAAAAAATAAACACTCTTTGTGCACACATGCTTTTATAACCTCATAAATCTAAAATTAACATATAAAGTAAAATGATTAATTAGAAAAAGTGTTAGTTAGATTGAGAAGTAAAAGATTTACAGAAACAAGTTTTAAATTACTTATCTCCCCCTCTAAGCTATTGAGGTCACTAATCATCTCAAAAACCATAATCTAACCTCTTCAATGCTATATTTCTATTACTTTCAACATATATACAAACACACAAGTATTATTATATTACTGTGTATGTGTGTGTTGATCCCCCATTATGAATAAAATATTTAAAAATAATAAAAAAACTTTATATATTAACATTTCATAAATTTAAATTAATATATAATAATACCCTTTATAAAAAAAAATTCATCAATAAGTGGGTATAATAATTTTAGAATACATAAAATCATTAATATAGCTTATAGCTATTATTACTGAAACACTTTGTTTTATTCATTTTGGGTTTTAAAAATTCAGAGATAAGATACAAATTTTGTTATTAAAAATTTTGCTACTAGTCCCTGATATCATAAAAAAATGAAAATATATAATTAGAATTCATATTACCAGTCCTTTTATTTTCTTGAGGCTTCCAAAAGTTCAAATTCAAACTTGTTAAATGTCTATATATTTTGCAGCAAACACATACACCAATCTGTAACACTTGTATATTACCAATTTTTGCATTTCACTGGAAGTCTTTTTCTTTTCTTGACTTGAGGTTTGTAATTCTTTTATATTGATGATGATGATGAAGTTATTTGCTTCAGTATGAACCATTTGGGACTGGAACTGTTTCTTCCCTTCCTGTTCAGCATAATTCTTTTAATAGATTAAGGATATCTATTGTTTTCATATTTATAATTCTTGCTGGGGTTTAAACTCAGTCACTGGTATACAGTTTTCAGTATATTATTTATTTTCATCTAGCTTTCAAATGCAGGTGAATGCTTCTTCTATTTAAAACATGGATGAGCAGTGAGTCACATCAATTCTATCTTTCCCAATCAGTCATAAGATGTGGAATACTTCTGATTGAAACCTGGCTGATGGCTGGCCAGAATAGCCAGATGAAATATATATGTGTACTTAGCCTGTCATTGCTATATGCTTTCCAAACAAAATTATATATATAAAATGACAGTAATTCAAATTAATATTTTTTTTCCAGAATTTAATTTGTGGTCTTCACAGTTTTAATATTTAATCTCTATATTTCTCTAAGTGACTAAGGGCTTTTATACCATTGATAGAAAACCTGATTTTTTATTAGTAAAATCATTTGATTAAAATCGATTATCTGCTTCAAATTTACAGTCAGTAAAAAAAATCCAGATATCTGATTTTTGTTAATTAATTAGTTTAATTTAAAACCAATCCTGTTTCAAATTTACTGCTAGTAAGAAAATCCAAACTAATAAACATAAATGCCTGATTTTGTTTATCACTTAACCAGCCTATTTTAAAACTGATTATCTGTTTCAAATTTACTGTTGCAAGAAACCCCATTTTTATTTCTTGATAATTAACATGAACTGGGATATAGAAAAAAAACCCATCATTTTAATGTTCACATTTCCATCCTAAATCTTAGTCTTGTAAAATTTAATTACTTCTCTAATTATCTCTGAGTTACAAATTTTCAGCCATAAATGTTAACTGAAATTTTAACCTACGAGTATTAATTCAATATAATTCTTTACACATTTTTCTCCTTCAAAAAAAAAGATTTTAACAGAATTTTCTTTTACTGTATGTGTAAACTGTATATGTATTTATGCAAAATACAACCACATACTCTGTCATCCAAAAGACTTGCTTATCTAAACAATCTAAATGCTTTTTACAAACCATAATTCAATATTCAAAATTAAATTTTTAGAACTATTAAATCTAAATTACAGTTATAGAAAAAAAATAGAAATAGAGAATAAAAATAGCAGAATTTAGCAAGTGTAGATTAATTTTGAATAAAGTTACTAATCAAAAATATGAAAATGATTATCTAAATAGCTTGTGATCACAGACAACTGCCTATATGTGTTATAATCTTACTTTTTAAAAATAACTATTGAATAATTCAAAGTATGCACTATTCTTTTTTGGGTTATATCAACACAAACAAACAAACAGCACAAATATTTCCCCCACTCTCTTTCTGACCTAGGTTTGTGGAAACTTGATTCTGTAGGGTTTAAACTTGGGTGCCCTACAGCTTGTGATTTTTTTTTGTATTTTCATTTTATGCACATTACTTAAATTTAGCCACAGGCTAAATTGAAATGGGCACAACATATTTCTAATTTATTAATGTAAATAAAATAAAGCATTAATAATTTGATTATAATAATTCTCCATTAATTATCATTAGTCTCTTTACATTTTATTTATAACATAAGATTTTTCTTTTACAATTTAAGACATCTTGTATACATTCATTGCTAGGCTATTTTGGTGCGAGCTGATTGATATGACAATAACTAACTGATTACATTATGGAAATACGATTTAAATAACACTATAAGTATATTTAGGATTCTTTAATCCACCCCTGGAGAGAAAAGTAGCACTTGACCGAGTTTGCTTAACAAATATTATTTGGGCTTTATTATAAATTTACAGAATTATTAAACATTAATAAATGAAGTAATTAATGTCAGCTTATGCTGAGCAAGAAAATGTATGGGAATTTTGTTTAAAATCTATAACAGTGTCGCAGAATGGTGCACACATGAAAATATTTTAATAAATTAAAAAGAAATCTGCTTAGTATAATCACAACATTGATGAATATTCATAGGTTTTATTTAGAATGAGAAATAAGAGAGCAGTACGTGCATAATGGCGTATTTATGTGATCCAGTCTCGGATTCTAAAAGATGCTTCGGAATTTTCATTGAAGAAATGATGACCGATTTCTTTCTGTGTCTTTAGCAGAATAGGTTCATTGAACGAAGTATAATCTGGTGGGAGTTGCTATGGGGCAGCTGTCCCGGAGCGATCCAATGCAGAGCTTCCTCATATGGTGAAGAGTCCCAAGGGGGTTTATAACCTTACTCGTGGAGTTGGATATAACGAAACAGGATTCAGCTTTCTGATATGCCTGGTGAAATGAAGCTCAATATATCTATAAAAGTGAACAAAGAAGTCTGGATGCATGCAATACTTGTAATAACATATTGTAACTGTCGAAATTCATCTATCTCACTAACACACTGCAGAATTTAAACCCCAGACATGGAACTCAACACTAGGAAGGGTCACCTCCTAGAAATCCCAAGTTCGAATCCAAAGTCTAAGCTCCACAAAGCCTTCTATGTGATAGCACATCTGATGCTACTAGTATAATTTCTTGCCGGTGCTGGTGGTCAGGGAGAAACAAGAGACTCTAAAATTAAACTAGCCCTAGGTTCGTCTAACAATAACTTAAAGATGTGCCAAAGATAAGTCTAATATGAGTATGTAACTTAGATTGCATCCCGGATAAATAAACAAAAATAACTATTTAGTTACAACACTATTTATTGAAACATATAAAGTTATAAAGTATGCCCTTCAGATTTGATAGCAAAATAAACCAATATAATATTTGAACTTCTTACTTGAGTCATTTTATATTATAATGTGTTTATGATATCACAAGGTAAGTATGTGCAAGCTACGCAAAGAATTAAAGCAATTTAAACGACTAATTAAATGTGAACAGGGAATCTTAAATTAATAAGAGTAAAGCTCGCGCGAATGTTGATTCTAATTATAAGATAAAACTATACTGCACATTACTGGGATTCATCTAATCAAATTTAATAATAAGTTCTTATGGGAATATGCAGTGGTGCTAGTGAGATAACATGCAGATGGAGTACAATCAGTTTGGAATCGTGGCTTTACCAAAAAACAAATAAAACTAAATTTAAAGTTGGGATAGGCATTTTGCCATTTATCCAGGACACCTCTAGTCCTTATACAGCCCAAGCCTGGCCCACACCCAAAAGCTTCATGACTATGGGAATGAACGTAGATAAATTCCCCAGTGAGCCATTTGTCACACTCTAATGGGAATCACGGTGTAAAACAAGGACACGGAATCAGCCGTAGATGACCTTGGAAAAAGTAAAGCGAAATTTAATACGCCAGCACATTCACGAGCAACACACATTTAAATTTTAAAGTATATATAAAAAGGGCGTTTCACAAAAAAAAAAAGGCAGAATAACTTGCTCTTAAATTTACTTTATGGCCAGACTCTCTCAACAAAATTTTAAATAAAAAAAAAAACTATTTTAAAATCATTTATGTGATACTTTGACCATCTGCAATTTGCAGACGGCTCAGTCAGAAAACAATATAACCCTGCCAAACATTCCTCGAAGGATTGTTTTAAAATCTAATCTTAGATTTTAAATCTAACTTAAAATGTATAAATTTTTCATTAATAAGTCTTACATTATATTTCTGAAATTATCATATTTCTAAATTTGTAATGGGTTTTTTACTTATTAATTTAATTGCGTTCGAGAATATTCGGCATGACTGCATCAGCTTTTCTGACCGCCATTACTGAAAATAAGAAATATTCTTATACATAATTTTAAATATACGATATAATGTTTTAATATAATAATTATTTTACAAGTAATCTCCCATCACCTGTTATATATACATATCCCTCGCGCACATATACAACTTTATAAAATATTTAAGATAATTTAAAATACTTGTAAATATCTTCGTCACGATTAATTTTAAAACTAAAGCAAAAAAAAATTGAGTTATATAAGTGTGTATGTTAGTGTAGGGATGGAGTTTGAATTTGGTTTGGTGGTGGGAGATTGCAGTGGGCTGTGAAGCACAATCTGACTCTCAGATTGACCGCTTCAATATATTACTAAGTACCCTACTTAATGCTCATCCTATTAATAATCCTTTTCTTTGTTTATAATATTCTCCATTAAATTCAAATGTAATCTCTTTACAACTAATTCTCATTATTTCCCTTAATTTCTCTATTGGTATGTTTACTTTTTTATGCTCATCATTTCTATATCTTTTTATTGCTAACTCTATTATTTCTTCATATTTATATTTGTGTACATTGACACAACAACTACTTTTACCATGGTCAATTTATAATTATTATATTCATTTATTTTATTTCTAATCTCTTTTATTAGCTCTTATTATTTTTAATATAAAAACTACTTTTATCATTAATATATTTCTTACAAATATTATTTGGTATCCATTTACATATTCTATCAAAATATGAATTTGAATATGAATTAGTTGTAAAGAGATAACATTTGAATTTAATGGAAAATAGTATAAACAAGGAAAGGATTATTGGTAAAGGTTTACTATAACGGTCTATGTGTTTGCCCTCTATTGTTTAAAATTTAAACTAAATTGTTTGAGAATCTTACGTGTATGTTATATTACAAATAAATTAAAATTTAATCAAATGTAAAAGATAATAATAAAAACATTTACCTTTTTAAACATAATTATGTCCTATACACACTAGGAAGTTGGAGAAAAAAGCGGTATTGCTGTATCTACTCCGGAGGGCAAATTCATGCAGGTACGATGAAAACAAAGCTCTGCTAGTGCCAGATTGGAATTTCAGCTTACGCTTTGCTCTCATCCACATGTTTTCAATATTCTGGGTGTGTATGTCTTGGTCTTCGGGATGCACAAAGTTGTCCTGATGGACGACAACCGAATGCATATACACACCATTGTTGAGACCGCTGATGTTATTGTATGCAGCCCAGCCATCTGAAATAATGTGCGTACCTGGTAAAATGAACCGCTGTATCAGGCCCTCCAGTGTATCAGCCGTCCTGTCTGCAACTTCTGTCAAGAAGCACTTTCTTGATGCTCTCTCTATACCGCCAGAATAGCAGCAACACTCAAAATTTCACCATCAGGTACTAAGCATGTAGCAGACATTTTTCCCAACTATAAAACTGTACACGTGTGCGTGTAATTCGCGCCGTTGAACACATAGGGTGTCTTCTTTTTTTTTTTTTTGCAACATGTGCTATAAATGTAGTTATTTTAAATTCTTAAGTTGTAGACAGTTTAAATTCTTAACTTTCAAACAAATTAAAAGTAATTCTTTTAATTAATGACGTGTAATTAATCCAACATTCAAAAGGTTTTTTTATTATTATTATCTTTTACATTTGATTAAATTTTAATTTATTTATAATATAATAACATACACGTAAGATTCTCAAACAATTTAGTTTAAATTTTAAACAATAGAGGGCAAACACCCATAGACCGTTATAGTAAACCTTTACCGGATTATTAATAGGAAGAACATTAAGTGAGGTATGTAGTAATATATATATATATGGAGAATATGGAAGCTGCTAATAATATAAGTGTAAAATTTAAAGAGGAAGCTACTATAAGTATAAAGGTCAAGTTTTTAAAATTTGAATTTAGCAATTGAAGTTTGGAGATATAAATAAAAGATGGATTAAAATGTGTTTAAAATAACAATATTATAGATTAAAATAAATTATAAATTAGTGAATGAATAAATTATAAATATTGATTGTTAATAAAATTAATAGTAATGTAAAATATAAAAGATATTAAGTTAGAGTTAAGTATTTAAAGAGTAATAAGAGTAAAATAAAATAAAGAATAAAAATAGAATATATATATATTTTATAGGAGGTTTTAATTAATAAATATAGAATGTAAAAACGGGTAAAAAAAATATAATATTTAAAAAGTAATAAACAGATGATGATTGTAAGATGTATATATAAAATGTAAATTATATGTTCATGTGTATTTATATTTATATTCATGTTTGTATTATGTTGTAGTTCTGAAGATTGCTGGGGCAATAGAAACTGTAAACCGTAAAAGAGAGTGGTAAATAAAGCATTATGTAACAGTAGTAAAGTGCATGGATGATTTAGTATTATATGATATACATTTGACAATGCAGTAAGAAAGATTAGTTATTATACTTTAATGAGAAAACAATGAAAAATAAGTATTTTTTAAAAGACAGTCATATGTTTAAAAGTTTGGTAATTATAACGTAGTCAGGCTTGGCCATTTGATGGCATTGTTGGCGGTCAAAAACAATACAATGTACGGTTTTCGGGGCGCTGATTTTTAAATCGCTGGGGTTTTTTTGGTTTTTTTCTTTTTTTGGTTATTAATTTATTGATTGCTATAAAAAATTTTTTCCTGCCTTTTTATAAAAAAAGTTGTTCAATTTAAATTTTGTATTTAGTAAACAACAACTTTTTTTATTTTTAAATCGCTGTTTTTTGGACAAATTATCATCATTCCCCTTTTTTGTTATTAACTGATTGATTGCTATACATTCCCCCCCCCCTGTCTTTATTAAAAATAAAATGTTTAATTTTAATTTTGTCTTTAGAAAACAACAACTTTTTTAAACATAAATGTAAACTTTTTTGGGGGGAAGGGGTGGGTTTAGGGGATCGATTCCTTGATTGCTGCTACTCTGCGATGTCTATTTTGCGATGTCCTTCGCTTAATTATTGCTTTCTACGTAACCAAAAAACTGTGTAGTTTTCAAATAAATAAAAGGTTTTATTTTTTTTGTTTTCACACCCTTGTTTTTTATTTATTAATTTGTATCAAATGGAAAGGTTTTGGGCCCACAATTTTCTCTCCACCAAAACAAAATTCCCCAAATCAATGTAATATTGTTTACAAACAATAACCAAATACAAAAAAAAAAATACGTCAACTGATCAAATGGCTTTTTTTTTCTTTTTTTTCGGACAGCAGAAACAAACCTACAGTCCAAATTAGTGGAATTTTGTCATTTTGCAAATATGACACATACTCGGCTTCTGTTGTTGGCAACTGCGAAAAAATTACATGTTCGCCAGCCATTTGATGAACTCTGTGGTATTTCACGTGAAAACAAGATTTCGCACGCGAACTCGGCCGAATTCGTTTTTACGTACCCTTGGCAAACTTTTACACCTTACACATTCTCTAAACAAGAGTGTGGCTGTTTGGAAAATTACCATAAAGTCAGGTTTCTTAAATTAATTCTAAATACAAAGATTGTGTAACGTATATTGTAACAATTTGACTAATCGAAGTACACACACATATATATCAAACTGTACACAAAAGATAAGTGTGTGGATTCACAGTAACTGTCGCGAAGCAGAAATAGGCCGTATTATTTCTGTGTTACGTCATCATCAACGGCCTTCTAATGGCTAAGAAAAACATAGATGTTTTCTATAGCCATAAGTCAGGCCTCGTAAACGGCATTTGTTAGGTGTTTTGGCGAGCCAGAACGCCATCAAGTGGCCAAGCCCGACTACGTTATAATTACCAAAAGTTTAATAGTGAGTTAAATATGAAACGGATAAAGAAATATTGATTAGAAAAGTAATATTGGAAAAGAAAAAAACTAGAATCTAAGTCATAAAACAATAAAATAATTTGGATGAGAAAAGGGGGAGGATGGGGTATTAAATGATTTATATAATAGGGATAATTAGCTTTCATCTATAATTGAAAAAGAAAATTACACAAATAAGGATAAAATAGATTGTGCAATAATGGAAAATATAGTTATAAAAACATTAACAAAAAATAAAAAGTGTTAAAGCACAGAGAATTCTTGAGATTACAATTGATAATAAAAGATATAAGAAAAAATGAAATTTGTTAATATTTGTAATGTAATTTTTATTGAAGAATGATGGTGAGATTTCTTTCAACAATTAGAATTCCAATAGAAAAAATATCTAATCCAACAAAATATAAAAATTTGCAAACAATTAGCTTAATCACACATACAGTTAATGCATCTTAAACATATTTCCAATAGATTCGATACATTTGTATCTAATGAACAGCTTGAACTTAGAAATGGAAGAATTTTAGAACTGATTCTATGAAATATATGGAGAATGACAAGATTAATAATTATATCACTAAGATCATAAAAAGTATTTTTTTTTAAAAGTAAAATGACTTAACTTGTAGAATATTTTGAAAAAAAAAAGGTATAAAGTAAAAAAAAAAATCTTTATTATAAAATGTATATCTGTATAATGATCTTCTTATAGAAAAAGAGATATAAAAAAGTGTTATTTAATATACATTTAGATAAGTTATTAAAATAAATATTGTTTCAATAGAAAAAAATTAAAAAAACTTGATCAATGAAAGTAAAAGAAACTATAGTATCAGATTTGCTGATTTGGCAGCAATGCTTATGGATAATGGGAATATATTTTAACAATAAAATTAGCAACGGATTTGAAATGAATATAAATAAAACTAAAACAAGAAAAACAGCTGGTGAAATGAAATCAAAAACATGTATTAGGTGAATATTAAAGAGTTGATTCGTGATTTTAAATGCTAGATTATTGAATATTTGATGCTAGAAATAATGATAAAGAAATATAAGAGTTTATTTTGTGTTCCGCTGAATAAAATGAATAAATTGAAATGCTGAAAATGGAAAAAAATAACTAGATGGCAAAACAAGAATTACTTAAAACTTGCACTTTAAGGAAAAAGAATCATAAAAGATACACTAGTGAAGACAACTATGGACGATGAAAAAGGAGATATAAAATAAAAAAGACGCATGAACTTATAACAGCATAATTATGAGTATTAAAAAAGTAGAGCATGATATGGGATTTGGAGAAGGTAAACCGGTTTAATACCTCAGATATGATATCGAAGTACATATTTGCATGGTAAAAAAAAAAAAAAATCTTTATATTTCTGATATATGAATTCAAAATAATTTAAATGTGCAGTGAAATTATCAATAATATATACACATTTAATATTCCGAAGATTTAAAGCGAATTGAAGCGTGACAATAACAAAAATTATGTAAATTCTATATACTGTATATATATTGATTGACAAATATACGACAGTAATACTATAATCTTAGTTTTATAAAATATTTGTGGCTACAATGCATTTGTGGGTGTTTTTTTATTTTTGTTTTGTAATGAACAATGTTAAATTATTGTGAATTTTAATGGGACCTACTACATTTTCATATAACTTTACAAAATTAAGTTTATATCTATGGCTAATTGACTTGGAAACAAAACACTATAAAGAAAAATATTGAATAAAAATTAAAGACAAAATGTCTCACAAAATATTTTTTTAAAAAAATTAAATTGAATTGAAAATTTTGGAAAAAATATATAAAATAATAACAAACACCAATTTAATGTCTTGCGTTGTTAGCCGAGAAGTATCGCAGCCGCCATGCAAACAAGTAGTTGGTTGCAGACGGTTGTGGGTTCGCGTCCCGGCCATGCAAGCAAGTAGTTGGTTGCAGACGGTTGTGGGTTCGCGTCCCGCCCGATGCTATGACATATGAAAAAAAAAAAAAAACACCAATTTAATACTCTTATAAAAAGTAAAATAACGATATATAAAGCAGTTAACCTACCTGGAGACACAATTAAACCTCTCGACGTTAAAGTACAAATTAAATGAGACAGAGAAATCATAATTGAAATTATTAATTTTGTTAAGTATTTTTCTAAAAAATAATTTATTAGAAATAATGTTTTTATTAATATAATACAAGACAGTTAACAATTTATCTACTTTCATGCGAATGAGAACTACTGTTATTAACTAAATCCGGAAACGGAAACATTAAAGCGCCACCAAATGTAAAAGTTTTTGAAAATTCTACTGTTCGTTGTATTGTAATGTACATTATTTAATATTTTGTATTTTTTATAGATTTTTATTAAAGAAATTTTAAATATATTAAATTTACGTATTTATATACATTATTAATATTTAGTTAAAATTGCGTATTCTTATAATAGGCATAATGTAATTCCCATGGATGCAAAGCAATAATATTGACATTTTATTTTTTAAAATTAAAAAAATATATATCGTAAACTCAACATTTATAATGAAGTTAATATTAACTGCATTCCTGAATTTATTTGTTTTTCTGATTTAATATTTACATTTCTGTTTTATAGTATAATGTTTAACGTAAAATAATGTAATTCAAATGCAAACAATACGTTATTTATACATACAATGTATTTTTTTGGTTTCCTGGATTAAGGTTTATGATAATTGTTTTCTGCACGAAAACATGCACAGATAAAAAAAAGGCAATAGAATATATCCATGTGAGAAGTCTTTAAGATTGTTACAGATATTTGCCATTAAATAATTTATTTAGCAACATATATTCGGAGCGACCAAATAGTGAATTTTATTAATGTAGCATAGACTTTAATAATAGAATCAAAACTTATTATGGATAACATTTTGTAGAAATACATTTAGGAATATATTGACGATTTATACAATTATAATTAAATAGTTGAACTTATGCTTTATTTATATTACACAATAGAAATCGATATATATATTATGTCACAGTTTAACAAACAATGGCAAAGTCAGTTGCCAGTATTGTCTTAGCATATGGCAGGTAGTGTATTATCCCAGGCCTCATGCACAGTGATTTTCTCATTTTGTAAAAAATAAATAAATTTTGTCAGTATGAAAATTTTAAGCAATAAGAAATTTATCATAGAAATTGAATCAATAAAATTGTGAAACGCTGTAAAAGGAACTTTCTTAAAAATAAGAAGAAAACAAGTATTTTTGTAAGTATAAAATATTTATTTAATTTATCCATCAACAAATAAATGTTATATTTATTACATGCAAATTTTCATATTTTAAAGTAGTTTTATACTATTGTTGCTAGATTTATTATCAAATCTCATAATACATGTATAACAAATATAAAACACATGTTATATAGTCATGTATAAAACAATTTTTTTTTATATTTGTTATAAAATCTGATGTTAAATTAAATATAATGCATAATGGAGCAACAAAATAATATGTTCGACATAAGAGCAATCTGTTTTCTAACTTATTAATTTTCCATTATGTTTTTGTGGGTGTGTGCTTATGTGTTATATGTATATATTTGTTGTGAAAGTTTAATCGTGAATAATTCCAATGCAGGACTATTTTTGAGCAATTGAGTCTTGCATAACTTGAAGAAGAAAGTAAGTCATCTGTGTTGCAAGATTTTCGCTAATTAAATAATTATAATCTATCATACTGTTTAATTAGTGTAATGAAAAAATAAATGTGAAATTTGTCAATTTATTACACTAAAGAATTTAAAAATAAAGAAAAGAAACAGAAGTTTTTTTTTTTTAATATGTTACAAAATAGTTTTGTCTTTGGCAGTATATTAAAAAAGTGTTCTTGTTTTTTTTTTTTTTTTTTGTGGGGCTGAGTTCCTGTTCTATATTTGTGAAATTTTTATTGCTTGATACTATCAGCAAATTCAAAATAAAGTTGTATTAAAATATTATTTGCAAATGAAATAATATTTATAAGAAAATAATATTTCAATGTTTTCTTCAGTTTGGTTTATTTTTTCTCCCAGACAGACTTAATATTAGCAAAAAGAATTTATAAATAGTTTCAAAACTTTAATAAGACAAAACAATTCATAAAAAAAACTATTTAAAAAAAAAAAAATTTTGAAAAACAATTTGAAAATAAAAATTGATAACCATCACATACAAACTTGGAACAAGAATGGATGAGATTTGAAACAATTACGACATCTGAAAGAATTTTATTTTGTAATTTCATTACAATAGATTTCAGACAAGTCTAAATGTCATGAAGATGAGAAATAAATGATTTTGCTTCTAATTATGTTTTCATTAACATCAATTTTTGTCCAGAGCTCTACAATGTATAAGATTGATTTTTAATCATTACATTATTTCATTAACTTATCTTCATGCTGTGAACCTGAATAGATATTAAATGAAACCAGACTTATTTAAGGAACCAAGACTTTCAGTATCTATCGGTGAAGAAAGCAGTTTACATCAATCTTTTTTTTAATGTGATTTTACTTATGAATTAAATGTCACAGTGAAATTACAACTTTCTTAAGTCTTTTATGTTTGTACATTGGCAAGCTCTTAGAGGTGTGAAAACTTGAGAGTGTAACTTATTCTGATTTTCTTTACTTACAGAATCAAAAAGTAATTTTTTTAAAAAAATTTAATTAAGCATATTCTAAAGTTTAGTTCTAAAAATGTCTGAATAATATGAAGTTTTTTCTGAATTACTATTTTCACCATAAAGAAATAAATTAAATATGATTATATATTGTTGGTCTGAAAGCTTGTGATGATAGGATTTTACTATTAATTATTTTTTGGACTATTTCCATCATCCATTATTAAGAACTGAATGTCTTTAGAAAATTTTTAAACTTTATAAATACATTGAACTGTTAGTAATATCATACAGGTTAGTACTTAACTCAACATTTCGAGTGCTATTATTCTTTTCTCTTCTTCAGATGTTGAAAGCCTCACCAGTAACAGTACTAGCATGGAAGGCTTAAAATTCTATGTTCAAGAATCTAAAGGTCCAGGTTCGATTCCCATTCTAGTACTGTTACTGATGAATCAGAAATACCTAAAAAAAAAAAAGAGTGTTACCTTGAAATTCAATATTCAAGAGTCTAAAGGTCCAAGTTTGATGCTCATACTAATACTGTCACTGATCAGGTCAGCAATACCTGAAAAAGAAAGGAGAATAATATCAATCAAAATATGTTAAATACTAACCTATGTGATATTACTAACATTTGAATGGATTTAGAACATTTAAATAAAGTTTAAAATTTTTCTAAAGACATTCAGTTCTTAATAGTCTAACAAATAATTAATATGATTAAATATTATTTGTTAAGACAAATATATATTTATAATGTAAAATTATTAAACAAATAAAGAAAATTTATTGGTTATCTCTAAATAGTTTCCAATTTTTAATATATTTCTTACTAAATTTAGCTGCTGCATCATTAAAAATATTTAAAACCTATTTTTAAAATTTATTAGATTGCTTGCATTTTAACAATACTTCATGAGAGTGGCAGGTATACAACCATATTTACTCTTCTAGAGATCCACATTAGTTGAGAATATTTATTTTAAATAATTATTTTTTTGTAATTAATGTACAATATTATAAGGGAAAGATTACATGATGGTAACAGTAACAAACCACTAATCAATTAAACTTTTAAAAAATTAGAGAATTAGTGTGAATTAGGAAAAAAGTTGTCAAAAGTTTAACTTTCTTTCTAAAATATTTTTTATTTGATAAAATATTCTTAATATTATGGTGTATTTCAAGAATTACAATGTATTAATTAAACATGATGGAATTTAAATTTTAGCCTCATGTTTTAATTTTTCACAGACAAAGATATCTCTACTATTTTCTTGCCAAAAATGAAGTTGAACCACCTCAAAGTCATTTGATGTATCAAGTAATGAATTTTATTTAAATGAATTAGCCAATAATCATCTTCATAAAAAGCTACTTAATATAATATCAAAATCTACTGGAAAAATATCACAAAAGTTTCAAGTGGAGGTAAAGAGAAAAGCTTTTTAATAATCATCAAAATAAAGTTTACAAAGTTTTGTTTTAAAAGATAAATGCAAATCAGTTATACAAATAAGTTTTCGTTTTCAACTTTTGCTGCTCAGTTTTTAAAATATTTATTGGAAAACCTATGTAAAAATTAAAAGTTTCATAAACATCTGATAGTTGGAAATTTCCTATCATGACAAAATCTAAATAAAATTATCTTATAACGTTCAACTGAAAAAAGAAATTATTCACTGCATTTAAAGGAAAATATATTTTCAATACTGATTTAAATGTTTTAAAAATTGAAATGTTTTATAATATCTAATGCTAATCATTATATTACTAGCAAAGTCATAAGAAAAGGAACTATCAGGAATATTTTAAAACACTTACTTTCATGAATTATATATATTCTATATTAGAACATGAATTATTATTATTATTATTATTTAATAAAATATACATGTGATCTAAATATTGAATTTATAAAATTTATGTTGCCATGCAATTACATTTGACATTTGCAAATTTATTATTGATTTCAAAACTTACTAAATTCATTGCATTGAACATGTTAAGTATTAGTAAAACAATAGGTATGCAAGTATAAAAATGTTTGTATTATAATTATTGTTAATAATATTGCCTTTGATAGCAAATATCAAAACATTGTACTGGTCGGATTTATATGTTCATTCAACAAGACTTAGGATCTGAGCAAAAGTACCTCAAATCCAGTCATGCCTGAGATACACAGGTCAGTTGCAATCATGAATTCTAACCTATTTGCCCATTCCCCAAATCTATAACAACACGAACATCTCTGGTGATACACATGAATTTAATTCATTCCAGGCCCAGAGACAGAAAGGAGATATGATTTGTTATGACTACCAATGATTATCTAACCAGACAATAAAAATATATTATAGACTAACAGCTTGGTGGTATTAAAGATGTGTAGATTAAGTAATGATGAGATCAACATGATTGATAAACAACCAATAATGAGATGTAAGAATGAGCAACTTATACTAAAATAGGCCTACACATGATGACCATGATCTCAGGTAATCCAGGTATAATGAATTCTTAAAGTATGAATTATCTTAACAAAGCTAGGGACTAAATTAAATAATGATTTGAGCAAGTGAATAATTTGATACATAAACTTTAATTATATAATCAAAATCGTTTATACATATATACTACAGCTATAAGTTTCACGCATGGAATGTTGGATTGTCAATTTATAGTTATGTAATCCAACATTAATGGAATTTGATATTGATACAAATGTTATTTATAGAAAATGATACTTATAAATATATAATTAATATAGTGCAGCCTTAATATGTTAATAATAATTAAATAAACTTTTACATAATAATTTGATAATACTAACGCTATTTAGAATTGAAAAAATGAGTAATTAATGACCATCAGAAAATGTACTTAAAGAGTTAGATGCTTTGTTGTTTATAATTATAACCAAATTAATATACATAATTGTAATACAACCGATGCCATTTCTAGCATATGTTAATTATACATAATGAGAGACAGTAATATAATTTACAGTAAATGGTATGAATACACAGTTCTTGTGTATTTAAATGAACAAGCTTTTGTTCATCTATAACTTTCATGGAATTCAGCAATATTAAATAATAAAAAGAATTATGAATGCATTTGACTTAATCTAAGCTTGACCTGTGACATTAAATATTAATGAATAACGAATGGTCCATTATCATCACAGCATTATGACTTATAGATAGTAAATAGTCATACATTTAAATATTCAGAAGTGATGCTAGCATGGATGGCAGCAATAAAAGAGGTTTAGGTTATTTCCAGCTGATGAGACACTCATCATTTATTAGAATATAAAGAGTGGATCTACACTTTGGCAGAGCGATATCTCGGGCTGAGGTAGGTAGGAAAATGTGATGGGCTGGCTGTCCTGGGGTCATCCCACACAGATCATTCACTACTCTAATCTGAAATATTCTGGGGCATAACACATGTCCCTTGATTAAAACAGCTATGATGACAAGATGGACTAAGAGTTTTGATGATCCCAAATGACAAAGCAATAATATAAATATAATAATGCTGGTATCTGCTAGCAATGCAGTAAGTATATCAATGATGTTGATATGAATTATACCCTAAATAAATCAAGCATAACAGCATGACTGAGTATTAGACCATTTTATAAGAAATGTTATTTGTCTAATTATTGAATATCATAATAATGAAAATAAATATGATTCCTTTATATAAACAAATTCCACATACATTTAAAATAATCATTAAAATATTACATGAACTGTACACTCAAAAGGCATTACAGGTAAGTGATTATTTATTACTTTCAAAGAAGTGATGGTCACCAAAGTTACTCTAAAATATTACAAGTATGATTTAATTGATAGTGCTAATAACTAAATCATTTAATCATTACTCAACCCAGCGAGTGTGTGCGATCATAATGAAACTAATATGAATTAATTAAACCTCCCTCCCATACTGGAATTTATTAGACTAATAAAAGTGCTCATGAAGTTGGGTTATATTGGCATATTAATTTAAGTTCAAAACAAAATACATAAAATAATGTTAATTAAGAAGATTTACCACACTCATGGGCAGAAATAAAATAAAGCATGAACTGGATGAAAGAAAATACAGATTTATTTATAGGGTTATAGAGAGTTGTAAAATAAGAGATCAAATATAATAAAATATAACTGGTATGATATCACCAGCATGTTAATCAACAATGAATTATATTGATAGAGTTAAATAGAGCATATAGGTAATTGAAGTAGAATTAGCAAGGTCTTTAAGGTGACATTAAATGATTACCTTCCAAGGTCATGTCAGCTTGCCAGCCGGATGGGTCCATGTTTTTGAGAGGGAGTTTTCAGTGGCAGCATGGGAAATAATATCTCATTATGTAGCAGGTAGCATCCTTTCCACAAATCACTCTATTTGTTAGGTAGTTCATCAGTTGCAGCGAATAAGCATGGCATCATGGCATGAAGATGATCTTAGAAGGATCGAGGAAAAGATGAATTTGGTCCCACATTGTCAAAATTTTGAGTGACATGGATTCTGTTAGCCTCCGAACTTTAAAATTAATTCTTCCTTTTTTTTACTTGTCAAATTGAGCTTTATTTATAATTGGTTGTATTATCTTAGGAATGCTTTTAAAGAATCACTCTAGGCAATGCGGGTGCTAACTTGCCTCGTGATCTAAATCAGCAGGAAATGTGCTTTTGTCTTTATGTAGCAGAAGATGCCATTTATTGATAAGTTTTCAGAGGTATTGTTTGAATCTATTTCTAGTTTAGTACAGACTCGAATAGATATAATTTCCATCAAACTATTTGTAGCCAAAATTAATTGAATAGAGCAATTCTGTTAAATTTAATTAATGTATTGATCTATTGTTCACTAAATTTACATTACTCTAATCACCTTCCAAAACCTTCTCGAATATTGCATCAGCTTCTACCAACATTTTATATTAATGAATAATAAAAAATAAAATATTAAAATGAACTTAATATTAATATTCATATCATATATAAGTATCCACTGTATATACATAAACACACATACACGACTCTTGATATTTAGGGATTTTAAACGATAATAAATTTTATAAATTTGATATTTAAAATATATTGCAATTATTCTTGGAGGTTGTGAAGAGTTACGTGCATCTGCGTGTTAACTCTTGAATAACCCAGGCAATGGAAGAATAGGTTTGAACCCTTCTTGGGTATTAGTCAGGTTGTTGGACAGTGAAGCACAAATCTGGATCAGATTTATCACTTCAACATTTAAATTAATTTTATTATTTAAAGTGATGTTTCAAAAGGATTTTTATAAACAAATATTTAAACGTTGGAGTAGATGTGAATTATGATACTGATACTATCTTATGCTTTATAAATGATTGGCAGAGTTTAAATTATTCTCTAGAATGAGATGAATATTTGAAATGTAATTAATTGCCCATAACTTTTGTGGATGTTTGTAATAGAGAGCTAATGTTGCATGATTTATCACGATAGAAATTTATATGAATGACATTTGAATCAGGGTATTCTATTATGATTAAGTTTCTTTCAACACAATATTCAAGACAAAGTTGGTATTTTAAAATTGTTTTTAAAAGTGATGGTCAGATATTAGCATAAAGTAATAAAAATTATATCTTTGTTTATTTATGGTTTAAAAGTATTATTAAAAGACATGGTGTTTTCTGTTTGCAGTTTGTTTAAAAAGTTTGACAATTTCTATATGATGAAGCAGAACATTGTCACTGTCATCATAGGACTCCCTTCAAATTTATTTTATAGAAATTATTAATCATTTATATCGAAAAAGAAAAAACAAATAAATGATGAAATGATTAGTATCAACAATCAAAAAACAACAGTGTAACTATACAAGTGTTGGTATTTAATGTGTAAGAATATAAAATCTTAATTCTAACCCCGATGATTAAATTCATCTGCAAACAATTCATCACTGACCCTATATTTTATTTCAATTTAAAAATTAGGTTAAGAAGGTTTTCCCTTTTTCTAAGATATCAAGGAATTTATATCCCCCACAACCTATGGTAAAGGAAAGAAATGAACAAAAAAATTATAGATACATGAAATAAGAACATGACTTCAACCTAAGATAAATCAAGAGTCTATAAAGAAAATGTCCTAAAATGATTATATATATATCCTTATTGCTACAATTCATGATGCAATTGGTGTGGTTTGAGTGTTCTAGAATGTACATGATGGTGATCAGAAATTCTCCTTCCATATAGCATGTCTTGAGATGTTAAGTTTACAGCTTCACATCCAAGTACTAAAGTTGGTAGTATTTTCACTATAGATGACCAGATGCTATGTCAAGTCAATTTCAGTTTTGTTGGTTACAGCTCAATGAATGATGCATCTCTTTCCATGAGGTAACTTCACACTTAGCAGCACATGGTTGTCTGTGTCTCTATATACGTAATTGATCGGAGTCCTTGAGTTTGTTGAATAGCAAGGTATTGAATATTAGGAATCTCAAGTTAAGGTTGATCTAACTCTCTGGCTCAAGACTGAAAATATTTTAAAAGTATTGAATAACTTTAAAGTTATTTCTGGGATAGTTTGTTGATTTTAAATCCATCCACTTTATTTCTGGTCTTATCCATCTTCAATGAGATATTCTCATTTAAGGTTTTACTTTGATGACTGCAGACTTTTCTCTTTGAACAACAAGTTCAATTTTTGCTTGCAAAGTATACATGTTGGTTAGCCAACAAGAACTTTTGATCTGATTTTTGAGAAAAAAGTCATTTGTATATATGTTTTACAGATCACCAAATTAAGGTTGTTCCTTTTAGTGTTAGTTTGACTCTTTCAAACAACAAGTTTGAGTTCATGAATTGAGATAATTATGTCATGTGTTACAATTTATATAGATATGTGTTGGATTAATAATAAAAAAAAATAAGTTATTTCGTTCATTTATGTTTTTGTGATTTTTCTCGCATCTAAATTTGATCATCTTTTTCTTATATTGTTGGAATATGTGTATATTAAACAATACTTCATGAAAGGTTTTATAATAAAAGTAAGTATAAATATTTAAATTTTATACTTTTAGTTTGGGTTATGGACTTTATCACGTTTGTTCATTTTTTAATTACATAAACAATTAGGTGTTTCTCATCTAAAATGCTTGTAAACATTTTTAGTTTTTTGGGAATACATTTTATTTGGATTATATTTTCTTTACACATATAACTTATGTTACCTTATATGTAGAGAATGTCATTATTGTGGGTGTTGAGATCGAAATAGCTAAGGGTGTTTAATGGTTCTTGGTGGGATGTAAGACCACATTTTACAATATACATATATAATTTACAAAAAGTACATGCAATATTTAATAGTACAGCTTTTATGAATATGTGTATCTAAGCATTATTTATTTCAGATGAAGAATTTGACATATTTTGTATACAGAAACATTTCTATATGTAAAACATGATAAATAAAATTATTTTTGTTTGACAGAAAGTTAAAAGCTGATTTTATTTTTATTGTTTATAAAAATTAATTTTAACAAATGAACATGTTGGATGTTTACTTTTATAAACAGAATTTTGTTTTAATCAGTTTAATATTCAACTAAAATCCTATTGTGAAATCACCAGTTTGTTACTACAAAATAAGAATATATAAACTGTTCTAAAAAGTGTCTAGCAATTATGGCACAGCTATAATAACAGATGAACTTTTTATTTAGAAATATTTAATTCTGAATTATATAAACCTACACTGGATCAAATTATTTATTGGATAATATATTGTAACCCTCCCCCAATATCTATCCTACCTTTCCTGTCAACAAATATCCAGGGTGCTAATTCTATTGATAACAGAATAAACTACTAGTCTGAACTTGCTTTAAATGATTGATGAGACTCTTATAATGCTGTCCTACCATAGCTTAACTCAGTGGGAGCTACAGAGATCTATAAGGTGTAAAATGCATACTAAATATAAGAGAAAAAATGAATTAATAGGAATAAAATATCTGAACATCACATGATCACCACTGTATGGAGAGTTTTGCTTTGTTTAATAAAATATCTATTGGGTCTTAAAATAAATAAATAATTGAAATTGGTAAAGTTCCACCATTTAAATTTACAAGTTATAGTTTAATCTCATCTCCTCTCATCATCGAAATGCATTGAACGACATTTACTGTATGATAGAATTAAATTAATAAAATAAAAATGTTATACTGATTAACTCTACTGTGTGGTAAGTTAAAATTAAATACAAAATAAAATATAGCATTACTTAACCATTATTCTACAGTAATTTAAGATAAATAGCTAAATTAATGTCTAATTTAAAATAATAAGGGAATATCTCGGGGAATTAATTTATATGGCTTAATTTTAGATTTGTACCTTACAATAGCTACCAATTACCATCATAAAAGTAATGATACAAATTAAGCATTATTCTAATGAAATAATACTTAGACAATGAAAGAAATAGGGTGTGTTTTGATTTCAATTCATCATATAAATAATAACTGAGTAATAACATTTCCAGAGAATCATCAAGTAGTCAAGCATTTCATATAGTGTTTGGATCAAGAAAACAACATCATCAGATCGGAACCTGTTTATCATTAAATTATGGAATAAGATAATCATATTATATTGGATATGTAAGTGTGTGTGCATGTGTGGAAACATAGAACATGAATGCATGCCAAAGAATAACTGAACAAAGTTTTTAAATGAATAAAACATTTATTACAAGATACCATTAAATAAACATTTGGCATTTCTAATTTACACATATACATGTTATGGATAATTCCAATATCAATTATTGAATAGTCTACATGGGAATAAATAGCATTAAACTAAACTTTCTAGAATTTTACTCCAGCATATACCAGCTCTCGATCAATTCTGATAAGCTTATGACAAAAAACATTATAAACACTGCACTAGGATAATTAAATATGAAATTAAACTTTTTTTTATATTTTATTTCAAATATACACAAGCTATCAGTCAATTATGAAACAGAAACATTATAATATTAGCACTAAAATAGTAAAATATGAAACTAAACTTTTGGTATTTTACTTAAGGTACACATATGCTATTAGCTAACTCCAACATTCTGCTAACTAAATCAACATTGGGGTAGTGAAACATCAAAATTATACAAGAGGGGTTTAAATATATGAATAAGAAGTCAAGCTATCCTTCATAAATCAAATAATTCTATTAATTAGCTACACTTTATTTCCTCTTGCTTTCTCATTCAAAAATGAGGATGAAACATTATGAGAATTGATGGTATAAAACCTAAAATAATTAATGTGATACAATTTAAAATATTAATTTAAGACTTACAAATCAGTGAAAGATTTTCTCCGTACCTTCAGAATTGATGTCTGAATTGTGCTACCTGTTTTAAAATAATTAACATAGCTAAATCCAATCGGTTTACTTATGAAATTGGAACAATACCATAATATGGATGATGCCATGGCCAAACAAACTTTAACACATTCTACTTCAGATGTTCTGTGAAAGAAAACAATTCTTCCTTTATTTTTTATTATTATTAGCAAACAACATTACACTTGGCTATGAATAAGTGATGGGAAAACATTCTACATGGATACATGAGGGATAATGATATTTTCTTAACTCTAATCATTTAAATAACAAAACAGTGACTCCCTTGTCTAATTCTGAGGCTTAAATGTTGGCATGGACTTTGTCTCATCACTGAAAAACAAGGGAAATACACTTTTACCTCGCATACTATAATCATCATAAAAAATCTGGAAAATATAATCCACTCATGACAAATATTTCAACAAACTAAGGAAGAGCTCTCTCAATCCCTGACAATACAATATATAAGATAAACAATTTCTTTCTGCATAGCCACTAAACATCTCAATCTAAGCACAAAAAATAATAAATTCACTTTTAACTAAATGCCTAATCCTTCCACTTCTCTTGGCACATCACACCACCTGCAACCGATTTGAAAGTAAGTCATTCTACTTTTAATTCAACAATTATATAAATGGATTAAACAACAGACAGGTATACATAATAATTCATAAAACAATTTCAAATCACATTCAATAAGAACATTGTAATGACATTAATTAATAAGTTATAATTTAAAAAATGTCTCATTCCTGATTAATTGTAAATATTTGAAATATAATGGTTACTGCTAAATAAACCTTATCTTTCTAGCAAAGCAAAGGTAAACAATGCTTTTATGTGTTTAATATTAACTGATAAATTGAAATAAAAAAAATTGATTTATGACAAACTACAAATCGTTTCAATTTGAAGCAAAATAATTATTAAGAAATGGCCCTCATAATTTCATAAAAACACAAAGATAAGATAATAATTTTTATACATTGACTTCCTTCTCAAAATGAGCTGTTAGCTTCCTAATAGCAAACAGATATTTCTGCTGCCAACACAAGCATATGGAAATATAAGTATATGATAAAATTATATTAAAATAATAATTAATTTCCCAGTATAATATTTCTCCATATTATACTTTTCCGAAATGTTCTTGAAGAAAGAAATAATAAATAATAATTAAAAAATATATAATAATAATTATTAAATCTTTTTTTAGCTGGAACATAAGAGTTCATTTACACAGTCTATAGATAACACATCTTGGTCATGTACAAAAAGGATGTTCATTTGTGTAACAATAGATATTGGTGTAGGGCAAATAATATTAATTGGATCCAATTAAAGAGCATTTCAAAAGTTCTTAGTAATAGCTAATTGAAACTTCTGGCAACATTGCACATGAAACATTTCATAATGGCAAATCAATATTTATTACTACATAAGTTGAGCAATAATTCACTATTTAATTCATTACACTTATTAAAGCAATTGTGTTAAACTATCAAAGTCATCCATCAGGCACATAGCTGATTAATTCATAATATCCATTTAAGTCTACATAAGTTTATTGATAATATATTTTAATAAAAAAAAATTGAATGCAAATGAGAATAAAATAAAAAAAAATTCACATCTAGTTCATGCTCTTCCACTCATTTAATTATAAGCGCATTTAGATATAAGTTAATGATTCGTTAATTATATATGTCCTGCATTGTGTTTCTTAATTCTGTAAAGTATATTTTTTGTCAATAATAATAATAAAGCATGTTGTAATAAGTTATTCACACACATCCTTTATAGCTAGTAGAAATTATTAATACAGAGTTTGGAAATGTTTTATAAAAAAAGTTCATAAATTTTTCAGAATAATAGCAAAATTCACACATTCCAACTATTTCTTTAATATTAGAGATTAAAATTAGGCAAAGCAAATTTAAAGTATAGACACATATTTCAATTGTTTCTTTAATATTAGAGATTAAATTTAGGCAAATCAGATTTCCCAAATGATGATTTTTAATCTAAATTAATCAATTAGAAGCAGAGAAGATACATCTTGTTTCTAAAATTGTTTAAGTCTGCATATTAGTCTTCACTTTCCAAGAAGAATTTCTTAATTATTTTCATCCAAGACATTAATAGAAGTTTGTACTTTTGAGATTGAACTATGGAAGAATCAATTTGTAGAGAGAAAATTGTAGTAATAAAAACCCTTTGTGGAGAGAGAATTGTAATAAAAGAAAAGCCAACTTTTTTGTAAAAGTGTCCCCTTTTATATCAGATTATTTCTTAACCATTTATTTCTTTCACCAATCCAATGCCACCCAAAAGTTCAACTCTAAAAATAAAAGTTACTCCTCCCATTGCACTGAGATAATTAGTTACAAATATGCAAGAACTTTTTTGTCTTGAAGAAGAAAAGAAAGAAAAAATCATTTTGTCTTTAAAAAAAAAATTATTTAAATTGAACCAAGAATAAAATATTTTGCATTTCTAAAGTAGCAAAAAAAAATCATTTTAGCAAATAAAATAACTGATAGTGTATTTATCTATTTGACAGTTCACTAGTCCATTGATCCATTAATTCATTTAAAATGTGTTTTAACTGGTTATCCAAGATATTAACTATGAAATTAAATATTTTACTGTGAAACATGACATTTGGTAGTCTGATGAAGTACATGAATGAAAAATGAAGTTGAAAGATGGCACAAGCATACATGCACATCCATAAATGCTGTATTACAGGCACTAAACCAGTCTGACACAAACAAAAGTTTCTATGACTATGAACCAAATATATTGCACTAATTACACTATGGATTGAAGTATTAAAAGCAAATAAACCAGAAAATCACAAAAATAAATATCAACACTGTTCTGCAGACAAATAAGACAAACTTGGATCAACCTAAACTGTACACTAACAATTTCTGTGACAAGACACACACACCCTTTCTATCATTAAATACTCACTAAAGAAAAATACTATCTCAAAACTTCCAAATAATATCTGCAAATGCTTCTAAACAGAGCATTAGATTACTAATGAAATCTTTTTTTTAATTTCTAGGTATTCCTCTTTTTTTTTAGTTAAATGCAACCAGTGTTACTGATACAGCAGTATTGAATTACAATTGGTTTCTTGTGTCTATTCAGATCACAATATGTATATATATAAACTTTCTTGATATTTTTTATTATTTATTCATTAGACTAGAGACTATCCAATAATTAATAATTCATTATTGAAAAAACTTTCTCTGCCATAAAAACATTGCCTAGCTAAACATAGCAAGCAATAAGATCTGCTATAAGATATATATATATGAATTTCCATATTTGCACAATTTTCTAATAGACTGACTGAAATAAATTGTCTGAAAAAACCAAAAGCACAGTCACATATTTTTAATTATTACTTTAATAAACAAATTGATTCAAATATCACAAATCAGTTAAATAAGGCTAGCATGCTTTGAGGAAGTAACAGAATCCAAACCTAAAAGTCACATCATAGCTTTACTCTGTCATTTCTGGAGGTCAAATGTATTACACTCAAGTAACAAAACATTCTATTACTTAGATGGAAGAAAATGGGGAAAAAAATATTTAATTTGCATAACAAATTGGAATAGAAAAATTTATAAAGATAGTCAAAAACTTTTCTTCTATAAAGAATGGTCTGCCATAGCCATGATACAAATTTTGAATCCAGTTGAGTCAATCTTACAGTTAGATTTACAGGTTACAAAAATATTTAGGATTTTTTAATCAAATAAATCCAACAACAAACATCCAAGTTATTGGTCTGTAAATAAATACTTAGTTATTCTTAGATAGAGCAAGGAAATCTAAATTTTTATTATGTGCTTTCTGAGCAATTTCTTTTTCATATATATTCCTCATTGAGGGCTTTCAGAGAAACTATTGTTTTTAAATTAGCTATTTGGAGATTATTTTACCTTTTTTACATTTTATATCAGAAACTGAACATTGGCAAACCACTTATATAACTGTTCAGATATTATATATATATATACAACTTTGCATGTATAATTTCATAATTACCTTATGTGAATAACTAAATAAGATTAAAGTTGCACTCTAGAAAATTAGTAATACAAATATGCTAATTGTACAAAACTAAGCTGTATCATTAAGCAGATCAGGCAAATATGTAAATTAAAAATAATTATAGAAAGTTCGAAGGACTATTTTCAGGGACCGCTTATTAACACCGGACAAGCTCTTCGGGGACACTTGGGGGCAATTTAGACCACTGGATGAAGAGCCTAATCTCAGGCATGCTAACTAAATATTAATTCAAGGTTAAAAAATAAATGGTCCAGTTTGATGGAGAATGACAAAGGATCACTGCCAATCAAAATATGGACTGCGTATTAATCACTGGCTAAGTCACGAAGTGAAGAGCCAGTTGTTCTGGTATAAAACTAGTCATATAATAAAATCCAGACTAAGTTTGAACGATGAACTTCTCGCTCTGATCATGAAATTAATTTGTCATAATAATTATAACTAATGTATCAAACAACTATATTTTCTAATTTGAAAAATTATTTACTAATGATTGTTGTAATAAGTGTAATAAATCTATTCAAATGTACACCCAAAAAGATTTATACTGTAATTGTATGCGTATTTTCCTTAATAAAAAAAAAAAAGTAATAACAATTGCAGAATTACTTATGTGTATGTGCAAATAGTAGTATAACTGTTTACAAGATATGCACAAAAATATGATAGATTAGAGAATTCAAAAAGATTTTCTAATTTGTAACTGCTTTTGCGTTTGAACTTTGAACAAAGAGCAAGCAAGCGAGTTGCTTTACTGAAGGTATATATTTTAATTATATAAATATATGTAGAGAGTTAAGTTTTCTTATGGTGTTATGTGTTTATTTCAAATAACATTTTGGATGGCTATAAAACTGGTAAATGCCTATATTGCCTCTGTATATTCCATATATATATATAATGATTTTTGTATAGTAATAATGATATCAAGGAAGAATGGATCTTTTGGAATTTAGACTTTATTTTAAATTAATTTGGTGATTCTCTTTCACAAATCTTGTTCATTTTATTTTAATTTAAAGCATATTTAAATTTGAAGTTTAATTAATAATTGAGGAAATATCTACATCTTTTTAATATGAACAATGTAAGATAAATACAAAGATATTCTTATCTGGAATCCACATCTTCAAATAAAAGAAAATTCATCACGGTGCTAACTATCCAGATCAGTTTTATTAGTCTTGAAATCCTTTATTTTATTTTTATTTTTCAATATCGTAATTATTACCCTCCTTATCATTCTTCATTTTTTCACTTTTTAAAAAACAAAACAAAACAATCTCTTATTTGTTCTCTATTCTAATGGGAAATCAAGCGATTGTTTTTCTTTTTGGTGACATTTTTCATGTTTGTCCATCTTTTTATTACTTAAATTTTAATTATTTGTCATTAATTATTTACACTGCAGAATTTATTGTGATTTTATTTTGTTTAAATAATTTAGTTCACGTTTCAACATCATTTCCTAAAGGGAAAAAAACGGTATTAAAAAACTTTTGCTAGAAAATCTCATAGATGGCGGTATAAAGCAAGAGTTTATTTTTTAAAAAAAAAAACTAATAATATAAAAAGTAGACGCTTATTATGATAATCGTTATACACTACAGTAAGTAAGATTAGATAGTGATAAGAATGACTTTAAATTTAAAGATATTGAATAGACTAAGAGAATGCTACGGAAATAGTATTTAAAAAAATTGAAGTTTTAGTGGCATGTTGGTTGAAGAATAAAGAGAGAAATAGAATGGCTAACAAGTTTCTTTGAGTGTATTGACTCGGAGATTCTTCACTTTTATAAAGAAATCATCTTCATTGCATCACTATTAAGAATTGTATACTCAATGAAGAAAATAAAATAAAATAGTGCTATGATAGGGTTGTTATTGAATTTAGTCTTAAACAGGAAATTATAATTGACCGAAGTGCGATCTTGGACTTCAGGAGGAAAACTGGGAAACAATATGTTTTTAAAAAATTATTATTATGCGGATTTTTTTAATGGGAAGGGGATTAAAATGATGTTAATTTTAATCAAGATACATTGAAGGTATTCGTAATGAATAGTGAGTGAATGATTAATATAAGATAGATGTTTTAAAGATTGGATATAAAATTATAGATTAAGTACACTTGATTCAAATTTGAGATTAGTGGTATACATATAAAATAAATCAAAGTAATAATGACAATTGATTAATAAAAATTATTCAGTAGTAACAATTATTTTTATTTTATACATAGATATTCAAAAATAATAAAAGTATTGAAAGTATATGTTATAAATATTTAAGAGTTGTTTTGAAATTTTGGTAAAAGTTCAAAAATTCTACTTTTACCACTGATTGAGATTAAAGTGGGAAATTGTTTGCTGATTTGTAGGGAATGGAATTCTTCCAGTAAATAATGTCTTATTTATTGATTTTGAAATGGGGTTCATCACCAACTCTTGCAGTTATAGATTACAGTTTTTATTATTCTTATAGAAAAATAATAATTAAAAGTACTAAAAATTAGTGTGTTATGCTTAGTAACATCAATGAAGCAGTGAGATTGGTAAAATGAAAAGTGAGTTTATGAACAGATTTAAAAGGTAATTGGGAGGATATATGCAGAAAGCAACATGTGGTGGATTAGTTGATTTTTATATGAGAAAAATGTAATTATTGTTGGTTTTTTTTTATTATCATCATTTTCAAATGACTTTCTTAGGCTATGACAAGAAAGTCACAGTTTATTATTTGAACCATCTGTGATAAAAACAAAACAAAAAACTAGATAACAGTTTAATTTCCAGAGAAATATAAAATCTAATACAATTTACAGATATTATTATGTCGGTGGATATAGGTAACAGTGTTGCCATAGTGGGCATTTCACAAAAAAGTAGCAAAGTAGTTTTTTTTTTTTTTTTTTTTAAATTTGGAGGCAGTTGGATCATGTTATAGCTTAACTTTAATGCATTAGCAGTCAGGTATTAGTGCACATGTTTATATCCATTATTTTTTTTTTGTCTCTTTGTTGTATTGCTTTTAGTCCATTGGTGAAAGTGAGGGTTGTCGTCTACAATTGTAATTATAAGTGAAAGTGCATCTTATGCACCAAAATGAGTATAATATGAATGTGTGACCCTGTATGCTTGAGATATGTGCCTTTTCAAAGGCATCAATAATGTGATTGATAGTGAAGATATTAGTGTGATAAGATTATAGAGCAGGTATGAAAAATAAATTTAATGTTTCTGCTTCCTTATGACACAGCACACGAATCTTCTACATTTCAATGATTTTTTTTTAATTCTAAGAATATAAATTAGGCAAGAATTTCAGTAGGAAACCAAATTATTATTATTGTTACAAATGATGCATTTCACTGATGTTTTGTCATATACTATTGATAATCTAAATTAAGTTTATACAATGTTTTTTATTTGTCTAAGGCATTTGATAAGATTTTTCATTTTATACTTATTAGCAAATTAGATTATCTAGGAGTAATTAAACCATATTTAGAATGATTTGTATTTTTTTTTTGCATAAAATGCCACATTTATTAAATATATGAGTTGTGAATCAGATTATTATTTTAATGATTTGGGTGTTTCTCATGGATCTGTTTTTGGGACTAGTTCTGTTTAATATACTTTTGACTTAAATTGCAATATATCTGATTGCTACATTTCATGTTTTGCTGATGATATTAAGATTTATAAATATATTAAAACTTCTAATGATTGTGATTATTTACAAAATTGTGTCAGTGGATTTGAATTATGGTGCATAACTAATTATAGGAACATAAATGAGAATAAAACAAAAATGATTACTTTTTTCAGAAAAACAAATCCTAACATATTTAATTATATATTAAAAGGAAATATTTTTTTGAGTGTAAATAACTCTAAAGATTTAGATATTTTTTTTAGATTGTAAATTTGTGATCTCAACTCGTACAATATTTATGTTCTAAAGCATTTAAAGTTATGAGTTGTATCTTTAGAGGAATAAGGTTTTTTAATACACAAACTTATTAACATTTCTTTATGGTTTTAGTATTATCAATCTTAAACTATGGCAGTGTTCTTTAGATCTCTGACAATCACTCTCACAGTACAGCATAGGATATTATACAAACAAAATTTATAAGTTATTATAATGCAAAGTTTGGTGCAGTATAAAATTCACTTCTTGTTTAATTAAAACTATGAATAAATCTTAATATTTTGTAGCTTGCAGAAGTAATTAAAGGACAAATAAACAGTGAACTTTCTCACAGTCTTTCTAACATGCATTTCAAATATTTTCATTTAAAAGATTCTACATTATTTAGACTTCCAAGGTTATTTAATGCCTATTATAGTCGTGTTGACATTCATCCTTTAGCTGTCAATGAAATAAAAATCATAACTAATATATATATAATGTTAATATATTTTTGTATTTTTATATATAATACTATTTTTGTTTTACTTTTTTTTTGTTTTGTTTATTATTAATATTGAACTCTGCAATTAGACTTTGTATGTGCATCTATAGAATACATTTATTTAGATAAAATTAATTGAATTGATTTATTATTAAATAATAATAATGCAACTACTTCAGATATTTTCAGAATACACCAATAAATACAAACTTGCCTTTAATATGGAAAAATCATGTACATGGGATCTGCTTTAGAGATCAATTTAAAAGGATCCCCAATCCTTTGCTATACTTTCCCTTCCCTTTATCTAAACAACACCACAATGCAGACCATAATCCAAGAAAAACATAAAAAGAATATTGGAAACATTGTTAGATTATTTGAGAAATCATACCTTTTGCTTTACAGAAAAGTGTCCCTGGTTAACATACTATCCAGAACAAGAATTTCAAATTATACCCTTATAATAGTCTATAAAAAATATTTTACTAACCACATTATTTCGTTATGCTGAAAACTTCTGTGGCTTAAATGTATAGTAGCCATTTCAATTAAATGTTTACAAAATCCACGCTCACCATGTACTAGGATTACACAATATATATACATTCCAAATACAAAAAAAACAATCTCATTATGTGCTAAGACCTTTCAGAGTCTAGAGATCATCTGAAAATTACATCTATTGAACAACCATCCCCATATTCAAAATATTGGGAATAGTTTCTAAAAGCCTTATTATCTATTCAAAATCACTTTATCCCCCTCCCCCTTCATATAAATATAAATATTGAGAAGTGAACTCATTGCTCTACCTGATTAACTTTCCCCTTCAATATAAAATAAAACCAATATTAAACATAAGTAAACAACTATATTGCAAATTTGAATTCTAGCCACTAGAACCAAAATATTTTGATTTCTTAATAAAACTGAATCTAGAAACCTTGCCTGTATTACCTCTCTACAGATTCAAAAGAGGACTTTTTGTAATAAATAGATTGGAACACAATGAACATTTTTTTGAATGCCTGGATTTTGACAAAATCTGGATGATGATTCCAGTGATATTCCCATGGGTTACTATGCTCATATTTATGCCAGCATATTTTTGAATTATAATCATCATCACTTTTTCTGCAGAATACCTTTCAATAAAGATGTCTGCAAAATTTGTTACAAGCATTTTGCTGAGAAACCACCTAAGATCAAGTGTGAAGATGGTCATAGTTTAAGATTTCATTTGGATTATGTTGGAATTTTAAAAAAGGGTTGTCAATCACTTTATTGTAATGGTACGGAATATTTGCCTGCAAATTTTGTATTCCAGCAGCTGTTAAAAATGTACAAAATATAAACATAGCTGATACTTCAAATGAAAAGAGTAAGGTTTCTTTTCTGTGATTATTGTTGGAGTTAAATAACACCTGATCAAAGGTTTATTTGTTCTGGATCATATGAGTCTAAGTTTCATCTAAAATGTGCTGGGATCTTTTATAAGGATTTAACATTATTTTTTGAAGAAGGTAAAAATTATTTCAAATGTCATTTTTATTTGACTGAAAAAAAAAAAGACAGCTAATCACTTAAGTAGAACTGTACAATGTAATTATTCAATTAATTTTCTAATTTTCTTTCTCTTGTTATAACTAAAGTTTCGAATTTGGAAGAAAATATTAATTTATTAAGAAGAAAAAATGCTTATTTTAAATATTTATTCAACTCAGATTTGACTAATGATAATGAAAAATATGTTTCTCTAAAAAATAACAGAAGTATATCTAATCCTATAATTACTTGAGCTAAAAAAGTTAATTCTGTTGAATTAGTTCAACTTCAAAATAATAAATTGTATAGAAAGAAGTGCAGTTATTTCTATAATTATTCATAATAACCAACCTGGAAAATGTTATAGAGTTAATGAAAAAAATAAAAATATTGTTCTTTTTTAACTCTAATATAATTAAAAAAAAATTATAATAATAATAAGATTACTGAAAATATCTTTAATGAAGTAAATGATTTTAATATATCATCAAAAGAGATCACTACTCCATGTGTTGGAAAATTATCTGAAAAGAATATTCGATTCATTACAGTGTCTTATAAAAAGATAATGAAAAGTGAAAATAGATTTGGTGATACTAATACAAAAGTCTGTAATTAGAACATTAATATTTTTGTAGTTATTTATATTGTTTTCATCAAAATATCAAGGGTGCAAATGAATTTAAAGAAAACTTGTTAACAACGAATTATGGTTATAATTTTTCTAGTTGAAATATGGTTACATGATGACTATCAAAATGAATTCTTGTTTGATGATAAATATGCAGGAATTCATAATGATAAATCATAATAGTAATGTGATGATGTGATGTACTGTAGCTTCTCCTTAAACGGAGTCAAGAAACAAATTATCCATAGAGTAGTGCCCCCCCCCCCAGTGCAAAACATAGTAATCAAAGGATGAAAGAAGGCTTTTGCATAAAATATTTATCTAGTGCCTACTCATCTAATATCCCCAGACTAGCCCATAGGAAATAGTGATCATGTAATGTTAATGATAAATCATCACCTAATTTGCTAAGAAATAGTGTTTTAATTATATTTTAAAAAAAATTTTTTTATGAGTTTGATAATGAGTGTATATAGTTTGAAATTTATTAAAAAAATAATATGAAATTTTCTATAGGATATATAAGTTCTGCAATATTCATTGATAAATTTGATAAACTCTTAAATAATATCAAACTGTTGTAATGGTATTCTATTAGCTGATGATTTTAATTGTCCTTGAGTTTATATATATATTTTTCCAATACAGATAATAAGTTTAATGTTAAATGGTTTTATAAATTGTTGGAATTTGTCATTAAAAATGTTCATCAAGCATTGGTGGTCGAGAGGTCAGCACGACTGCCTTACAAGCAGTTGCCCGGGTTGCGGGTTCGCTTCCCGGTTGATGCTATGACACATGAAAAAAAAAATTATTGTTATTAATTTAAATAAAGTTATTGATCTTATATTATCTATTTTTAGGACTATTAGAACAGTGGTCTTCAACCTTTTCACACCTGCGGACCGGTAAAAATAAGGATATGGTTCCGCGGACCAGCAAAAATAAGGATAAGATTTCGCAGACCCACAGAAGTCTATATATAAATTTCTTAAAGATAAGCATAATTGTTACAGATCAATGTTAAATATATAAGATAAAGTTTTATATATATATATGGAGTTTATATAATAAAAAACTTTTTTTTAAATTTTTTTAGAAAAATAATAAAAAATTTAATTCTACCCCCCCCCCCCATAAACATCCATGATAACTAGAAAAACAAATTAATTTATGAATGATTGATTAGATTTTGTTTTAGTTCTGTTTTCTTTTTTTTTTAATTGGATAAAAATGAGATGAAAAAATAAATAAAAATTGGCTATATTAATTAAAAGTTTAAACTCTTATTATTTATTATTACAAACTTTTTACTGCCCGTCTAGCACACACGGACCTGCAGAAAAGTTCCGCGGCGTGGCACCGGGCCGTGGACCAAGGGTTGAAGAACACTATTAGAATGTAAGAGTACTCTGCTTCTAAAATCTGATAGGCTTCACTCCCCCTCCCTCTTGAGTTTTATATTCTTGTTGTTTTGAGCGAAAAACATTTTTTTCATCAACACTTAGGAATTTCAGAAAGGAAAAACAATATTTAGGTCTGTATTTAGAATTATCTAATACTTCTTGTAATGAAGTATATAATTGTTGGATTCCAGATATTGCAGCTTTAAAATGTGATTAAATAATTAATTTGGTGGTATCTAAATATATTCATTTGGAAATGAATCAAACGAATAATTCTTGTGCATGGTTTTCTAATAAACTTATAAAAGAAATTAAGGCTAAAAATAAATATAAATTGTTTAAGTCAACAAATTTTTTATTATATTACAATTTTTTTTAATCTTAGATCTACTGCCAAGGCTAGACAAAGATTTGATTTTAAAAATTTCTTATAAAGAATGGAAGACAATATGCATGAAGATCCCAAAAGTTTTTGGAAATTTATAAAAAGAAATAAAAAGTCAAATTGTGAATCACCATTCAAAGTCACTGATGATGTGATAACTAAACCTATGTTAATATGTAATTCTTTTGCAGATTTTGTTCTTCTTACAGTAATATTTTATCTTCCAATCATTCATATGATTCTCTACCATATTGTCATTTCTGATTCTTTATCTTATGTAAAATTTAGTCTTCAACAAGTGTTGTCAATTTTTGCAGACTAAAAAATACATCTTCATTTGGTTTTGATAGCATAACTACTTTTATTACAAAGGTTGCATGGACATTTTAACACCTGCTGTAATATTTCTAACCAAAAATCAATTTTTCCTAATATATGGAAAATTATTAAAGCAGTTCCTGCATATAGGGATGATCATAAAGGTAGCTGTACAGATTTTAAAATAGTTTTAATATTAGTAGTTCCAGCTAAAGTATTTGAATTGGTTGTACATGAATTTATTTACATTTACTTGAAGAAATTTATTCCTGAATTTGAGAATGGGTTTATGAGATATAGATCGACAATTACAAATGGTGCATTTTACTGATGTTATATCACATATTATGGATAATCAAATTGAAGTTAATACAATTTTTTTTGTATTGTCTAAAGCATTTGATAAGATTTCTCATTCTATACTTATTAATACATTAAATTATCTGGGATTGATTTATATCTGTTGTTGCATAAAAGACTACATCTTGTTAAATATTCAAGTTATGAATGAGATTGTTATTGTAATGATTGTAGTATTCCTCAAGGGTCTATTTTGGGACCATTTCTGTTTAATATATATACTACATTACATAAGATTGCTGCATTTCATGCTTTGCTGATGATATGAAGTTTTATAAATCATTAAAATATCTAATAATTGTAAATTAGCTACAAAATTGAATTATGGTGGATAAACAATGATATGAACATAAATGAGGATAAAGCAAAAGTGATTACTTTCAAATCCCATCTTATTTAATTATATATTAAAAGAGAAATATTGAGATGGAATATAAAGAGTTATTATTTTAGATTCCAAATATGTATTCTCAAATCATATATAATATTTATGTTCTAACATTTAAAATTGTGTGTTGTGTATTTAGGAGAGTAAGATTAATTAATAGATATAAACATCTTTCTATGGCTTTAGTATTACCAATTCTAAACTATGGATGTTGTTTAGAATTCTAACAATGAGTCTCATAGTAGAGCATTGGATGAAGAAAAAAAATTACAAGTTATTATAATCCAAAGTTTGTAGCAGTATATAATGCTCCTCATGTTTTCTTAAAGATGTTAATAAATTTTAATGATATTTTGTTTTTGGTTTATTTTGCAAAATAGTAAAAAACAAATCAACATTGTTAACTACATTAGTGATTTTTTTTATATTGTTGCTGACATGCATTTGAAACATGATAACACTTTTTACATTGTAAAATATAGAGTTAAACATTTAAGGGATTCAGCATTGTTTTGACTTCCAAATTAATGCCTTTTACGATCACGTTAATATTCATCATTTAACTGTGAATGAAATAAAAAATATAATCAACATATGTTTATATATAAACAGTTTTAATATAATTATAGTATCCTTGTTTTACTTTTTGTTTATGATTAATATTGTAATATGTAATTAGATTTTTATGCATGCCTGTAAAATCATTTTCAACCATTACTGATCTATGCAGAATAAAGATCTCTTCAAACTTAATCCAGTTTCTCTGATCTCTAGTCTCTCTTCTCCACATCATCTTAGCACATTCCATCCATTCATTTTATATGTGGTGACATTCTAGGTCTTTAAAAATTTCTTGGAATCCAGTTTGAGATTTTGACTATTCATTTACTATTATCACTTTTAGCAATATATCTATCACAGTTCCACACCAGTGCCTTAATTCTTTCAATAATGTTAACAACACCTGCTAGCTCTCTCATCTATATATTTTGTTTTTGATATATCTTCTTTCTATTCCTGACATACATCTCTTTATACTTTATTGAGTGGTTTGAATCTCTGTATTGCTTTTCTGTTAAGTATTCAAATCTCAGATCCATAAGTAAGAACTGATAAAATGCACTTATTTTAAACCTTCCTTTTCAAACACTCAAACATATTTCCTCCACCCAAGTTTAATTCTATGATAAATTCTATTATTTTTTTATCTGTATAAGTAATCTAATTATTGTATTTGTAATTGTTAAATTTTTTTAGTCAATTATTATCAATGTTTATTTTCTTCTTTTGAGAAGATTTATTGAATGTTAGTCTTTTTAACATTTATCTTTTGTTCATTTAATAATGCTTGCAATACTTCCTGAAGCTCTGAAGCATTATCTGCAAAAAACAATTACACCATCTTCAAAATCTAGTTGATTCAAATAATATCCATTTGCTTCACAGTTTAATCTACAAAATATTTTTTTGCAAAACTAATGTAAGAGTTTTGGAAACATAAAGTCACTCCAATCTTATACATTCTCCTCAATGTTATTTTTCTTAATTACTCTTTGCTCTTGCATTTTGATAAATATTCTTCAGAATATGACAATATCTTGGGTTTATATCTTGATGATCTAATGCTTTAGTCATTGAAAAAAATGCTTACAAAATCATATTAATTCAAAGCAACATGGCAGTTTGTATTAATTGGTGTTTTCTGTAACTTTTCACAATATTTGGATGTGATCCACTATATGAAAACCACTTTTAAATGCAGCTTGCTGCTTTAATTAGTTAAAATCCAAATTCACTGTAGATGAGTTGTAATTATTCTGGTAAAAAAAATGATAATATAAAGCTGATAAAATATTGATAGGTCTGTAATTTCTAGTATCTATTATCTTTTTTAATGATTCATTTTAGTAGTACAATCTTCTAATAATCTGGTACATCTTTATCATTTAGATAATTTATATATTACTTGCTTCTTTTAAGAGATCAATTATAAATTCCATCATTAACTTGAGATTTTTTCTCCTTCATAGATTTAATTGCATGTCTCACTTTTTCATTTAAAATTCTGGACAATTTAGAAGATGTATTAATTGTATGGAATTCTTTTTCTTGTTTTTCATTGCTATATAATTATTTATAGAACTTTTCCACATATTTCATGATGCCATCTCTCTTTTTAATAATAGTGACATCTTTTCTTCTTAATGTAGAAATAAGTTTTGTACCAATACAAATATGTTGTTTTACACTTTTGATATTTTTACTCTCTTCTATAGTTTTTTTGTGCTAATTCATAATTATAATTTCAATATCATTATTAACTCTTTTTCATTACATTTTACAATATTCTAGGCATTCAATTCTTCTAAATGGATCATGTTTGTATATTTTTCCATTCACTCTTTTCTTCATAATTATATTGTTAAGTTTTACTGGACAATTGCTTCTTTTTGTACCAGTTAGTTTTTTTGCAGTTCTTAATAATGTATCAATTTTCTTATTGATTTTATTCAAATCTGAACCATCTTCAAAATCTATTAATATTTTTAATTGATTTTCAAGTGCTAATTTAAATTCATTAGAATGTTTCTGATGATTAAAAATATCAACTGTATTATTTTTTTTAATAATTTTTGTATCTTCTAGTTTTGTATTAACATTTATCTTACATCTCACTAATGAATGATCACTTCTTGAATTGAATTTATTAAGATCATTACAATCTTGAAACACATTTTTTTTGTATTACTTAAAATATAAACTAATTCTGTTAACTCTGAATTTGAGTGCTTTAGAGTCCATTCTGTTTAACATTTTTCTCAAAGAAAGAATTTATAATTTTTTTTTTCTGCAAATTCCACAAGTCTGTGTACCCTTTTATTTCTATCACTGTAATAAAATTTACCCATAGAACTCTCATCTTTCAATCATTTACCAATTCTATCATTAAAGTCCTCCATGACAAAAGATTGCTTGGTCTCTCAAAAGCTCTTGGCACATGCATATAAAAATCTTTACTTCCTCGTCGCAAAGAAAATTTGTTGGAGACATACACCTGACTTTATCTGCATTTGGTATTGCCAATCTGTTTTATACTATCAATCTTCATAATTTTGTTTTTCCATTTTTTATTTATAATGAATCCTACTCCACTTGCATTCCAATATTTGCTTCTTTGTGGTATAATATGTACTCTTTTAAAATCAGTTATCTCTTCACCTTTTCTTCTCAGTTTACAAATTCCTATAAAGCTTGGTTTAATATTGGACAGTTTTTTCAATTTGTGCAATCTTCCATTTCTTGAAAGGGATCTGCATTTGTAAATTCCCAAATAAACAATCATCATTAGTTTTGCCTGTTTCTATAAACACAGGATTTTTTGCATTATTCACTTTTGGCTACCAATCTTTGCCATTGCCTGCTACATTACAGCCTCCTGAGAATAATGATCAGAATTTAATTTTGCCGGCTATGATTGTAAATATCTATTTCAATAAAAAACAATTCATTCATACCTTCAAGAAAACTCAACTGATATTTCAATAAGAAATATCATGCAACTGAGAAGAAAGATCATGGTGGTTTTGATCTTAAACTTAGAGGTAAAAAAACAATAAACTTATTGTAATTGCTGGTCCATGATGGTGAACAGTTCACCTATGTTCATATAATTATAAATAATCATACAGCAATAAGAGATGCAATTACAAGAACATGTATAATGGATATTACAAGTTTGTCCTGCTTGGTTAGTTTAAAGCCTCAAAAATGAAGCAAAGGACTCACTTTCAATTAATAGCAATTACCTTTCTGAAGTCATGCCTGTTAAATACATTGCTTTAAATGAAGTGACTTATTATTGTTATCATCATCATCATCATCATTTTCTATGCTATGATGATGATTTTAAAGTCTTTAGAATAATCACACCAGTGATTGATTGCATTCTTCTTCTGAAAAATATTGATAACTTTAGTACCTGGTGTGATCTAAATATGTCAATTAACCTTAATAAATATTCTCTTGCTTTATTCTCTAAGAAATCTGAGGTTTTAATTTTATTTTATTAATTCTCATAAAATTTATCCTGTTGCATCACAAAAACATCTGGGAGTCTTATTTTCTGATAATGGATCCTTTCTTCATCTTATGAAACTGTTTGTTAACATAGGTTTAAAAATCATGGATTCCATTTTCAGGTATAATTCTCATTTCAGTGATAATACAAAATTCAAATTACTTTTCTCATTGATTTTTTTCTATCATTGAATATTGTTCAATCATTTGGAATTCTAATTATAAACGACGAGCATTTTATTAAAACCAGTATTTAATAAATATTTGTCTGGAAAATAAAATTGATCATCTTTTTTCTAAAAGAAAATATAGAGATCCTTAAATTTATTTTCAAAATTATAAATTGACCCGTTGTTCTATCTGAAGTAATTTTATCTATTATAATTAGGTCTCATGAATATGATTCTCAGTCTGATTTTATCTGTTATATTCAAACTTGTCATTCCAATGTATTTAAGTTTTTGCCTTTATTCAAGTAATTCTTTTTATATAATCAAGTTTTTATTAATATTAATAATTTCAATTTAGATTGTAATTACTATTACTATATTAAATTTGAATGCTGTTTTTAAATAATTTAAATTTATTCTGTTTATATATATATATATTAAATTCAAATGCCATACTTAATTAATTTAAATTTATTATATCCATATATATTCTTCTTTGATAGTTCCTCTTATTATTATACAATATATATTATGTATATTCCATTTACTATTTTTATATGCAATCTGTTGCTTGAAAGAAGAGTAATTTCTTTCTTTTTCTCTCCAAAGATCTTTATCGTTACTTATATCATAATTTACAAATATAGATAAAAATCCAAATTAGAATTATTTATCAACAATAAAACATTCTTGTAGCATAAGTTCATCCTTTCCTTCTATGACATCTATATGATTACTTCCCAATTTATTAAATATATTTTACTATATTATTTTTTTTTTAAGTTTCATTTCTTTCTTTACATTTCAAAACACGTACTTGTAGAAATAGCAATTCTAATATTATTTCTTCAAGTGATCAATATTTTAAATAGTTGATAAATTATAAATATCTAAATTATATTATAGTCAGTAACTATTAATTTTTCAATAAGACTTAATTTGCATCTTCTTCTCTTATACAATTGTCATCTTAACAATATCATAAATAACTTCAAATCTTTAAATATTAATGGTCTTAATAAATATAAGTAAATATCTTTATCACTAACAAAAATAAGATTTAGCAGGAAATGTTTCTTACCATATAACATAAAAATTATTAAGAAATATTTTTCTTACATATTCCTTTCATTTTAAAAAGAAAAAATGCTTAAGTAGTATACAGTTTCTTTTGTTGAAGTATATTTTATCCAAGTGAATAACGTTCTTTTCCAATCAATAACACAAGTTTGTAGTCAGCATATATAGAGCACCAATGAGAATAGCTTATTTTGACTCCATGATGAAATTGATTATCAAACTTCTTAAAATGAATTTCCATGTATTTAGAATTATTTAACTTTTACTATTAAAAAAAAATAAGAAAATTTTGATAAATTTACACTTAAATTTTAGGAAAAGAATCTTTGTCTTCCTTCTCCAATGATTTCTTGATTTTTTATTTTTTAATCACCTGCTTATCCCTATTTATGACTAAAATTTTATAATATCTGATTGGTTAATTACTTTCAGATGTCTAGTTAAAATGAATAGTAATTACTGTCTACAATTTTAAAAATGAATCAAATCTAATATTATTAAATCAATATTTATCCATTTTAATAATGCAAAATTTAAATTATTTTTTTAATAAAAAATACTTTTTATTTAAAATCAGATTTTAACATCTAAGTTTTATAATTTACACTATTATTCTAGTTGTTGATTTTATCAACTTTTAGGACATTTATATTATTAAAAATAACACTTATTATTTATATAGTTAATAAATTGACTACTTTAACAGGAAGTAAATTTCTTTGTTATTAAATCGCATCTATTAACACACATCTCATTCCCATTTATTTTATGATTAATTAAATAAGTTTAAAATAAATAATAATTTTCAAATGTATTAATAATAACTATAAGAAATATTAATTTTAATCATAATTACTGATTAAAGCTACTTTTTCTTATTTCAACTATCATTTACTTTTTTACTTTAAAAATAAATAGTACACTTTATAACTCAAAATTATAAATTATATAGATTATAACTATTTAAAGAAAGTAACTCACATTTAACACTTATGAAACAATTAATTTCACTTCTATAAATTAAATAATAGGTTTTTTATCAGTGATTACATAAAATTTAAAATTGTTACTAAAATTGATCTTTAACAACATCCATACAATAATATAACAAATAGAAAGGCTACAATACATATATTGAAGATATATATGCTTTCATATATATACTTCATATCCCTAAATTAAAAATCATGAATAAGTTTTAAATTTTAAATTTTTTAAGTAATTAAATGTTATATAGATATTTTATATTCATGGATAAATGTATACAGTATGGTAATTATGAAGTTATTTTGTTAAATCAAGTTAAATAAAATATTTTCTAAAATGTTATAAAAGCTAATTAATTCTAATTTAGGTTAAAAGTAGATTAAAAGCTTTTTTTAAGTATTTTTTTAACAAAATTAAAAATAGAAATGACATTCTAAGTAAAAGTCATTAAAATTCTTGTAAACAGACAAACTGATTAAATTAAGGAGATAAATAATTGATATGATTTAATTAGAAAGGTTGTTATTCCAACTCAAAGATATGAACTTGCAAATATAGTATTGAGCAAATAAGGCACAAACCACAGTTATCTATAGCCAATAGATCAAAAAATGCAAAAGATGAGAGGTGGATCCAAATTTTATTGATAAGCTAATTCCAGTGAATATAAATAGTGCTTACAATTTATTCAGAGGATTTTATTCTGCTTCCATTATTTTTGTCTGCGGTTACTAGGAGGATATTCTGTTGTTTTGTCAAATCTATGATGCAAAAGTAGAAAATCCATTACCTGCTTCATTCTGTCAATCTGGCAGATGATAAAGTTGGGAAAACCCATTGCTGAGTGCCAGAAAAGAAGCCATTTAAATGTGAAACAGCCATCTGAACATGCATCTGCTATGCATTAATCTATATGAATAAATATGATGTCCAATACAACAGGAACAACAAGCTACTAAACCAAGACTAAATTGAAATTAAAACATCCTAAATGTATTTGAAATTGTGGTTTAAACCTACCATTGCTATAGCTATGTTTTAATTTTAAAAATGCTGCAAAAATAAATCAATACCAAAAGGACTGAATGCTATCTTTTAGGTTGTAATAAGAAGTATAAACTTTAGACAAATTTCTGGTTAATCATTATTTATCTACAATCTAATAAAAATATGTTAACAAATAATTATTAGTTTAAATCCATTTATGAGCATATATGGCAAGAGATTACTCTATTGTTTTATTTAACAAACCATAATTTAATCTGTGATAATTTTAAAGTAATAATTTTATAATACTCAGTTGAAGCAGAGTTTGATGAGCTCTGATCAGACTATTAAAATTCTATGCTTAAATTAGTTATATCCACTTTATTTAAAATATAAATAATATGTTAAAATGGTAAAATTATAAATTATGAATAGAGTTCAATCACACTACATAAACAAGATAGATTAAGATTGTATCTAATAGATTTTAGAAATAGACAGCTGTCAATACATCAATTCAGGTTATGTTAATTTTACCTTAATGAAATGATTATAAAACCATTTGTGACTTCTGGTCACCTACTTGCATTATTTGTTTAAACAGTGATGTGTGATAGATGAACAATTCCTATTGGATATTTATTTTCATACATGTCATGTAATGATACATTTGGAGCTGCTGGTCACTCATATGTGGTACCAAATACTCTAAGAAATAGCACATATTGGAAGTTTAATTTCTACATATGCATATAATTTACACATTGTGGTATAGATGTTATTTCCTATATTACCCAATTATTTGATTATTTTAATTGCTTGCTAATGTCATAATCTGAAATTGAGCACATAGTCAATTAAATTGTTCTCTATTAATAATAGTGTATTATCCTCATTTGGCAGGGTTCTTTAGTCTTAGAATATGATTAATGAGAGATGCAAGCAGTTATGAGTCTATGCAGTAGATTGAGATCCATTCAAAAACAACCAATGATAATAATAGTCTACAGTAGTGGCTATCAAAAATTAATTGTTTTAAAATATTTAAGCATTACACCCCGGTATACTATATCTGTTACACAAATTGAAATTAAAATAATAAGATTTAGAGAGGTTAAATTACTTTTAATTAATTTATAAAGCAATTAACTAAAATTGCTGCCATTGTGTGTTATTTTGTATATATGTAAATAAATTGTGTTTGTTTTATTATTTGTGATGGTTGGGCATCATTATTTGCAATTAATAACTTAAGTAAAATAGTTAAGAGTTTCTTGTTTTTTCTTGATCTTAGCAGGCTATAAAAGAAAAAATTCTTAGCCAGTGACATCAGAATGTGAAATGAACACGTGGATTGTTCTGAGATTAGTTTCATGTGGGCTGTGCAATTCTATCAGTTACATTATATAAATTAAATCAGACTTTCAGGTATATTGGAGATTATTTATCTTTTACATATATATAGTAATGTGTATTAGGTGTATAAGATGGAGTGGATAGCCATAGGGAATATAGAAGTCTGAGTTTAAATCCCTTCTAATTACATTAAGTTCAGTATAGGTAATATACTTGTATTTAAATATTATATATATATATATATATATATATATATATATATATATAGAGAGAGAGAGAGAGAGAGAGAGAGGAAAGGGGAGAAGACAGCATTCCAGGGCAAATTCCTACATAAGAAACAATGAATATTAAGACTTTTCAATTGTAGGATGTGGAGAGTCAGGAAGTTTTTTATTTTAGGTTTTAGAAGGAACTTTATTCAAAGAAATATATATATATATATTTCAGTTTAAAAGGAAAATATATATACAGATATTTCTGTTTAAAAAAATATTATAAAACTAGTATTTTCAATAGCATTCAGTGAATAATACTATTATTAAAAATATTTACAATAAAACAGGAAAATCTCACTAGAGGTTAAAGCACTGATGGACAAGTAACTGTCTGCAAAAATGTCTGATGGAATGATTTTTTTATCACTAATTTGTTTTTAAATATATTAAAATTTCTTGCATTATTATTGTAAAGATAAATGCACCTAGTGCATCATAATGCATATAGTATAAATGTTGTACTTCTTATTTCTGAAAAGCACACATTTTGAAAAGATTCTATAATTGAACTTATAGGGCATTTTTTTCTGTTAAATTTTTGTAATATAAGATTGATGGTATTGTAGGCTACTACAATCAAAGAATATATGTTTTTGGTTCTTTTCTGATCTGTGGCACAACTCACATATAGTGTCAATGTTAAGTATGTTTTTCTTATATCTCATGAAATATAATGTTGGTAATAACCACATGTTCATTTTGAGTAGAAAATCAAAAAATTTGTGTTCAAGTGTCCAATACTTGAATGTATGTATTAGCTGCTTATTATTAATGCCTAGTATTGGTAAGTTTAAGATAATTTGTGTCAATGTGTAGAAGTACATATATAATCCAATAGTGCCATTTGTCTTGTAAGAAATTTATATTAGGGTTAGATATTGATTTAATAGGTTCTGTGATAGTCTGAAAATATTTTGTGTATTGATGAGGTTTGTCTGTAGGTGCTATTTAAAGAGTGACTTGTAAATGTGTATATTCTTGTCATGAATGATAAAAGATTAAGTTTTTTTGTATTGTAAATACATGAATAGAATGTAGTCTTATGATACTGCATTTTCCTGAGCGAGATGGCCACTATTTTTCTTTGATATAAAAGCTTTCTACTCAGTGAATAAATCTTTGATGTAAAGGATTTCGTGAAGATTATAATTTGTGTATAATAAGTAATTTTTGTAATAATCAGCATGTTTAAAATTAATATTTTTAAATACAGAGAAAAATATACTTTTGAGAGGGAGGATATGATCCATTCTATTGTTTGAATTAGTTTGTTTTATATTTGCTTCACATAGACATGTAACTCAAGTGAAAGGGGAATCCTACATAGGCTATAGGTTTACCCTAAGCAATGAACTAAATGAAAACCCTTGTGGGATTGATTGATGTGGATTAAAAGAAAGAAACATTTTCCCATTTAGAGTTATATATATTTCTCTATTTATTAGAAAGTTTGTTATTAAATATAATATTGATTTTGATATTGTTGTTTCTTCTAATGTTTTTATGAGGACATCAATTGGTACCAAATCAAAAGCAGTTCTTATATCAGTTGTACTGCCATCAGGCTGTATTTTTTTTTTTGCAATTTACTCAGTATCAATGACAGTTTTGAATACTAAAGCTGTTTGACCTGTTGATGAGCCTTTTGTAGCAAATTGTACCTGCATTTACAAAGGTATAATATGTGTTTCAATTTTGTTTTTTTATTACTGTTTTGAATAATTTAATACTCAATAGGCTCATAGATATTGGCCTTGTGTTTTGCACCATACAGAGAAAAGTTTGTTTCTTCATAAATTGAATGATTGCTATAGGATATTGATCCTGTATATGATATATCCCTTTTGAAACCTTCTAATCAAAAATGCCTAGGTGAACTATGAACCAGCTACTTAAAAACAATTTCGTAAGTCTAATAAAAAAAGTTCATATTATACCTGATCGGAATTCTAATTCAATTTATATATATATATAAAACTATTTTATTTTTTGTTTGAAAGAATTAATTTGTTTTTAATAATGTATCCTCATTCTGTATTTTAAACAACTCCCCTAATAAATACTAAAAAAAAAAAAACTTGATTTGAGTCAAGCCACTATGAAAAGGTATAACCATATAGATATATTCTAACTTTATAGCATTGAGTTAACTTTTGACGAATTCTTGCCAAACTCATAGTGCAAAATTAATTAACTAATGACGCCGACTGCTGGATATGAGTTTATAAAATATGCAAATTTTCGCAGCGAGAAATGTAAATTACAAATGTCAGATGTTCCATTTGTACACAACTAAGTAAATTAAAAAAAGTTATGTTCAATTTTAATTATATTAGTAATAATTATATATATATATTAGTAAAAAAAAACCCAAGGCATTAGAAGTGACATCATGGTTTGTAAATGCTTGGAATTGAGATATAAAATATTTTATTTGCTCTTTAATGTTTTTAATTCTATATAAGGCTTTTTAAAAACAATAACGATAATAAAAATACATAGAACAAAAACAAAATCTCACTATAATTTTTAAAATTGTACTTTGTGATCTGATCAAACTCTTTGAGTAAAGTTTCATATATATCATAATTAATTCTAAGTAAATTAAATAGGTAACTGTTTATACAAGCCCAATATAACATTTAAAAGAGAAATCATTTTACATTTCTTGGTTTGTCTTTATATTAATGTTTTATTATATGTATATAAATCCAGCTAATGACTTTTCCAAAACATTTTACATTTTAATACTTTCTTGTTTTAATTTCCATTTAAATATTAATATCCAGTCTATCAACTCTTATTGTGATCAAAAAATAATTAATTGTTGTTTCTGACCTGTTGTAAAATTATTATCATATTCATTAGCAATGCATCATAAATTTATGAAACTAAATTCATTTTTGTGCCATAATTTATTTGCAAATCTCAGCTCATCAGCAGTTGATGCAAATTTTATATTATTTCTTTTTTTTTTTTTATTAGAAGGTTGCAAAAATAAAAAAAAAAAAAATGAAAAGGCATTTATAAAAGAAATATATATATATATATTGTCAATTTCTCTAAGACTTTATCATATGTTGCTTGTTCACAAATATGCAAATATATATATATCTTACTTCTTTTTTCAGATAGACTTTTTTGTATAATTCTTTTATTTTCATGTCTATAGTTTCTTGTGCATAGTTTTATGTACATGAACTTTATTATTTAAAGATATATCAATTGAAAACAAATCTTGCCTAATGCCTAAAACTGAATAGCTAAATGACGATTGTTAATTATGTAGGATTCGTCAGCCGCCGTGCAGCTCTAAGATAATCTAAGTTGCTTAAATGAATGTTTTAGCGTACTGCCTATTAAACAAATCTTTGATTTCATTGGAATAAAGTTTTTATCGTTAGATAAAAAAAATACATCAGAATAACACAGGACCAAATTTATGTTTAATTATATATGAGTGATTTTGAGAAATGATCTATAGCAGGGGTCGGCAACCTATGGCACCCGTGCCATGCTTGGCACGCCAATGATTATTAATGGCACTCGGAATAAATTGAAATAGTAAAAAACTATATATATTAATTTCAGCATCTTTTTTTTTTTTTACATTCAACATTGAATTTACGATTAAATCATTATTTACTAGAAAATAATACACTTGACTTCATTTAAAAGATATTTTTGTTTGTAAGTGAAAAAAATTCTACGTATTCACATTTTACTTCTGATAAAATTAAAAAATGAGATCGTAATACAAATAAAAAGCTTATTATATTATCAATTTTAGAAAGCTATTTTCGGTAGTTGAATAGTAAATAATCGATGCTTATTGGTGGCACTTTTTTCAAAAAAGAGATTCTCGTGGCATAGTGACTGAGAGATTCCCAAAATGTCCCACAAAAGACAAAAACATAATATTCACTCTTTTCAAGACTCTTGGACAAATGAATATGAATTTGTACAGCAAAAAGATTGTGCTGTGTGTATATTATGCTGGGAAAGTATTGTATGTCGTACCTCAAGTGTACAAAGACATTATCAAACTAAACAGATGTTCATTTTTAAAAATTCAGATGAGAAAAGTGAAGCTATAAAAAGAGCTGTTTCTGTCTTTAAGAAACAAACTAATTATTTTAATCAAATAATTGGAACCCAAAATAAAGCCACCAAATGTAGTTATACAATTGCTCATTGTGTGGCTTTGAAAGTCAAACCTTTCACAGATGCTAAAATCTTATTCAGTGATCTACCATATAATAAACAAATGATACTGTCTCGGATTCAAGAAATACCAGTTTCTGCAAGATCAATTCAAAAAAGAATAACTGACATGGTCAAAGATGTAACAACAAAAGAGAAAACCAGTTTACAGCAAGCTGTTGCATTGTGTTGCAGTTGATGAAACCACTGATGTAAATGATGTGGTATGCCTAGCAATAGTTGCACAATATTGTGACAACAATCATATTTATGAAGAACTGTGTTGCTTGATTCTCCTTACTGGTACAACAAAGGAACATCATATTTTCACTGCATTTTTCAATTATTTTGAAAAATCAGAAAATTAACATAAAATATTTAGTATTACTACTGATGCCAGTCATGCAATGGTTAGAAAGGAAAAGAGATTTGCTAAACTTCATGAAAATCATATTAAACATCGAATATTGAGTTTCCATTGCATTATACACCAGGAAAATTTAGTTGCAAAAATCTCATCACAATGTGTGAATTCTGTAATGGACAGTGTCATTAAAATAATTAATTTCATAGTTTCTCATTCTTCATTAACACATAGGCAATTTAAATCCATTTTGCAAGAAATGAATAGTACATATAT
>JAQFVV010007783.1:0-59162 GCA_028023455.1 Epiperipatus broadwayi
CAATTTTTAGGAGTGTGTAATTTGGCTGTATTTCCAAGCTTAAAACCCGCTAAGAACATGCTGGTGTACAGTACTATATTTTGAATGAATTTTTTTACTGGTTTTGTCATATTTAGGTAAAATTAGCTAAATTATACTGAACTGCAATGTTAAAGTATTCAAATTCATCAATTTTTAGGAATGTGTAATTTGGCTGTATTTCCAAGCTTAAAACCCGCTAAGACCATGCTGTTGTACAGTACTATATTTTGAATGAATTTTTTTACTGGTTTTGTCATATTTAGGTAGAATTAGCTAAATTATACTGAACTGCAATGTTAAAGTATTCAAATTCATCAATTTTTAAAAATTTGTAACCAGGCTGTATTTCCAAGCTTAAAACGCGCTATGAACATGGTGGTAAACAGTAATATATTTTTAATAAATTTTTTCACTGATTTTGTCATATTTCGGTAAAATTAGCTAAATTATACTGAACTGCAATGTTAAAGTATTCAAATTCATCAATTTTTAGGAATGTGTAATTTGGCTGTATTTCCAAGCTTAAAACCCGCTAAGAACATGCTGGTGTACAGTACTATATTTTGAATGAATTTTTTTACTGGTTTTGTCATATTTAGGTAAAATTAGCTAAATTATACTGAACTGCAATGTTAAAGTATTCAAATTCATCAATTTTTAAAAATTTGTAACCAGGCTTCATTTCCAAGCTTAAAACGCGCTATGAACATGCTGGTATACAGTAATATATTTTTAATGAATTTTTTCACTGATTTTGTCATATTTCGATAGAATTAGCTAAATTATACTGAACTGCAATGTTAAAGTATTCAAATTCATCAATTTTTAGGAATGTGTAATTTGGCTGTATTTCCAAGCTTAAAACCCGCTAAGAACATGCTGGTGTACAGTACTATATTTTGAATGAATTTTTTTACTGGTTTTGTCATATTTAGGTAAAATTAGCTAAATTATACTGAACTGCAATGTTAAAGTATTCAAATTCATCAATTTTTAGGAATGTGTAATTTGGCTGTATTTCCAAGCTTAAAACCCGCTAAGACCATGCTGGTGTACAGTACTATATTTTGAATGAATTTTTTTACTGGTTTTGTCATATTTAGGTAAAATTAGCTAAATTATACTGAACTGCAATGTTAAAGTATTCAAATTCATCAATTTTTAGGAATGTGTAACCTGGCTGTATTTCCAAGCTTAAAACCCGCTAAGAACATGCTGGTGTACAGTACTATATTTTGAATGAATTTTTTCACTGATTTTGTCATATTTAGGTAAAATTAGCTAAATTATACTGAACTGCAATGTTAAAGTATTCAAATTCATCAATTTTTAGGAATGTGTAATTTGGCTGTATTTCCAAGCTTAAAACCCGCTAAGACCATGCTGGTGTACAGTACTATATTTTGAATGAATTTTTTTACTGGTTTTGTCATATTTAGGTAAAATTAGCTAAATTATACTGAACTACAATGTTAAAGTATTCAAATTCATCAATTTTTAAAAATTTGTAACCAGGCTGTATTTCCAAGCTTAAAACGCGCTATGAACATGGTGGTATACAGTAATATATTTTTAATAAATTTTTTCACTGATTTTGTCATATTTCGGTAGAATTATCTAAATTATACTGAACTGCAATGTTAAAGTATTCAAATTCATCAATTTTTAAAAATTTGTAACCTGGCTGTATTTCCAAGCTTAAAACGCGCTATGAACATGCTGGTATACAGTAATATATTTTTAATGAATTTTTTCACTGATTTTGTCATATTTCGGTAGAATTATCTAAATTATACTGAACTGCAATGTTAAAGTATTCAAATTCATCAATTTTTATGAATTTGTCACCTGGCTGTATTTCCAAGCTTAAAACGCGCTATGAACATGCTGGTATACAGTAATATATTTTTAATGAATTTTTTCACTGATTTGGTCATATTTCGATAGAATTAGCTAAATTATACTGAACTGCAATGTTAAAGTATTCAAATTCATCAATTTTTAGGAATGTGTAATTTGGCTGTATTTCCAAGCTTAAAACCCGCTAAGACCATGCTGTTGTACAGTACTATATTTTGAATGAATTTTTTTACTGGTTTTGTCATATTTAGGTAAAATTAGCTAAATTATACTGAACTGCAATGTTAAAGTATTCAAATTCATCAATTTTTAAAAATTTGTAACCAGGCTTCATTTCCAAGCTTAAAACGCGCTATGAACATGCTGGTATACAGTAATATATTTTTAATGAATTTTTTCACTGATTTGGTCATATTTCGATAGAATTAGCTAAATTATACTGAACTGCAATGTTAAAGTATTCAAATTCATCAATTTTTAGGAATGTGTAATTTGGCTGTATTTCCAAGCTTAAAACCCGCTAAGAACATGCTGGTGTACAGTACTATATTTTGAATGAATTTTTTTACTGGTTTTGTCATATTTAGGTAAAATTAGCTAAATTATACTGAACTGCAATGTTAAAGTATTCAAATTCATCAATTTTTAGGAATGTGTAATTTGGCTGTATTTCCAAGCTTAAAACCCGCTAAGAACATGCTGTTGTACAGTACTATATTTTGAATGAATTTTTTTACTGGTTTTGTCATATTTAGGTAAAATTAGCTAAATTATACTGAACTGCAATGTTAAAGTATTCAAATTCATCAATTTTTAAAAATTTGTAACCAGGCTTCATTTCCAAGCTTAAAACGCGCTATGAACATGCTGGTATACAGTAATATATTTTTAATGAATTTTTTCACTGATTTTGTCATATTTCGGTAGAATTAGCTAAATTATACTGAACTGCAATGTTAAAGTATTCAAATTCATCAATTTTTAGGAATGTGTAATTTGGCTGTATTTCCAAGCTTAAAACCCGCTAAGACCATGCTGGTGTACAGTACTATATTTTGAATGAATTTTTTTACTGGTTTTGTCATATTTAGGTAAAATTAGCTAAATTATACTGAACTGCAATGTTAAAGTATTCAAATTCATCAATTTTTAAAAATTTGTAACCAGGCTTCATTTCCAAGCTTAAAACGCGCTATGAACATGCTGGTATACAGTAATATATTTTTAATGAATTTTTTCACTGATTTTGTCATATTTCGGTAGAATTAGCTAAATTATACTGAACTGCAATGTTAAAGTATTCAAATTCATCAATTTTTATGAATTTGTCACCTGGCTGTATTTCCAAGCTTAAAACAAGCTATGAACATGCTGGTATACAGTAATATATTTTTAATGAATTTTTTCACTGATTTTGTCATATTTCGATAGAATTAGCTAAATTATACTGAACTGCAATGTTAAAGTATTCAAATTCATCAATTTTTAGGAATGTGTAATTTGGCTGTATTTCCAAGCTTAAAACCCGCTAAGAACATGCTGGTGTACAGTACTATATTTTGAATGAATTTTTTTACTGATTTTGTCATATTTAGGTAAAATTAGCTAAATTATACTGAACTGCAATGTTAAAGTATTCAAATTCATCAATTTTTAGGAATGTGTAATTTGGCTGTATTTCCAAGCTTAAAACCCGCTAAGACCATGCTGTTGTACAGTACTATATTTTGAATGAATTTTTTTACTGGTTTTGTCATATTTAGGTAGAATTAGCTAAATTATACTGAACTGCAATGTTAAAGTATTCAAATTCATCAATTTTTAAAAATTTGTAACCAGGCTTTATTTCCAAGCTTAAAACGCGCTATGAACATGCTGGTATACAGTAATATATTTTTAATGAATTTTTTCACTGATTTTGTCATATTTCGGTAGAATTAGCTAAATTATACTGAACTGCAATGTTAAAGTATTCAAATTCATCAATTTTTAAAAATTTGTAACCAGGCTTCATTTCCAAGCTTAAAACGCGCTATGAACATGCTGGTATACAGTAATATATTTTTAATGAATTTTTTCACTGATTTGGTCATATTTCGATAGAATTAGCTAAATTATACTGAACTGCAATGTTAAAGTATTCAAATTCATCAATTTTTAGGAATGTGTAAATTGGCTGTATTTCCAAGCTTAAAACCCGCTAAGACCATGCTGGTGTACAGTACTATATTTTGAATGAATTTTTTTACTGGTTTTGTCATATTTAGGTAAAATTAGCTAAATTATACTGAACTGCAATGTTAAAGTATTCAAATTCATCAATTTTTAAAAATTTGTAACCAGGCTTCATTTCCAAGCTTAAAACGCGCTATGAACATGCTGGTATACAGTAATATATTTTTAATGAATTTTTTCACTGATTTGGTCATATTTCGATAGAATTAGCTAAATTATACTGAACTGCAATGTTAAAGTATTCAAATTCATCAATTTTTAGGAATGTGTAATTTGGCTGTATTTCCAAGCTTAAAACCCGCTAAGAACATGCTGGTGTACAGTACTATATTTTGAATGAATTTTTTTACTGGTTTTGTCATATTTAGGTAAAATTAGCTAAATTATACTGAACTGCAATGTTAAAGTATTCAAATTCATCAATTTTTAGGAATGTGTAATTTGGCTGTATTTCCAAGCTTAAAACCCGCTAAGACCATGCTGTTGTACAGTACTATATTTTGAATGAATTTTTTTACTGGTTTTGTCATATTTAGGTAGAATTAGCTAAATTATACTGAACTACAATGTTAAAGTATTCAAATTCATCAATTTTTAAAAATTTGTAACCAGGCTGTATTTCCAAGCTTAAAACGCGCTATGAACATGCTGGTAAACAGTAATATATTTTTAATAAATTTTTTCACTGATTTTGTCATATTTCGGTAGAATTATCTAAATTATACTGAACTGCAATGTTAAAGTATTCAAATTCATCAATTTTTAAAAATTTGTAACCTGGCTGTATTTCCAAGCTTAAAACGCGCTATGAACATGCTGGTATACAGTAATATATTTTTAATGAATTTTTTCACTGATTTTGTCATATTTCGGTAGAATTATCTAAATTATACTGAACTGCAATGTTAAAGTATTTAAATTCATCAATTTTTATGAATTTGTCACCTGGCTGTATTTCCAAGCTTAAAACGCGCTATGAACATGCTGGTATACAGTAATATATTTTTAATGAATTTTTTCACTGATTTGGTCATATTTCGATAGAATTAGCTAAATTATACTGAACTGCAATGTTAAAGTATTCAAATTCATCAATTTTTAGAAATGTGTAATTTGGCTGTATTTCCAAGCTTAAAACCCGCTAAGACCATGCTGTTGTACAGTACTATATTTTGAATGAATTTTTTTACTGGTTTTGTCATATTTAGGTAAAATTAGCTAAATTATACTGAACTGCAATGTTAAAGTATTCAAATTCATCAATTTTTAAAAATTTGTAACCAGGCTTCATTTCCAAGCTTAAAACGCGCTATGAACATGCTGGTATACAGTAATATATTTTTAATGAATTTTTTCACTGATTTTGTCATATTTCGGTAGAATTAGCTAAATTATACTGAACTGCAATGTTAAAGTATTCAAATTCATCAATTTTTAGGAATGTGTAAATTGGCTGTATTTCCAAGCTTAAAACCCGCTAAGACCATGCTGGTGTACAGTACTATATTTTGAATGAATTTTTTTACTGGTTTTGTCATATTTAGGTAAAATTAGCTAAATTATACTGAACTGCAATGTTAAAGTATTCAAATTCATCAATTTTTAAAAATTTGTAACCAGGCTTCATTTCCAAGCTTAAAACGCGCTATGAACATGCTGGTATACAGTAATATATTTTTAATGAATTTTTTCACTGATTTTGTCATATTTCGGTAGAATTAGCTAAATTATACTGAACTGCAATGTTAAAGTATTCAAATTCATCAATTTTTAGGAATGTGTAATTTGGCTGTATTTCCAAGCTTAAAACCCGCTAAGAACATGCTGGTGTACAGTACTATATTTTGAATGAATTTTTTTACTGGTTTTGTCATATTTAGGTAAAATTAGCTAAATTATACTGAACTGCAATGTTAAAGTATTCAAATTCATCAATTTTTAGGAATGTGTAATTTGGCTGTATTTCCAAGCTTAAAACCCGCTAAGACCATGCTGTTGTACAGTACTATATTTTGAATGAATTTTTTTACTGGTTTTGTCATATTTAGGTAAAATTAGCTAAATTATACTGAACTACAATGTTAAAGTATTCAAATTCATCAATTTTTAAAAATTTGTAACCAGGCTGTATTTCCAAGCTTAAAACGCGCTATGAACATGGTGGTAAACAGTAATATATTTTTAATAAATTTTTTCACTGATTTTGTCATATTTCGGTAGAATTATCTAAATTATACTGAACTGCAATGTTAAAGTATTCAAATTCATCAATTTTTATTAATTTGTCACCTGGCTGTATTTCCAAGCTTAAAACGCGCTATGAACATGCTGGTATACAGTAATATATTTTTAATGAATTTTTTCACTGATTTTGTCATATTTCGGTAGAATTAGCTAAATTATACTGAACTGCAATGTTAAAGTATTCAAATTCATCAATTTTTATGAATTTGTAACCTGGCTGTATTTCCAAGCTTAAAACGCGCTATGAACATGCTGGTATACAGTAATATATTTTTAATGAATTTTTTCACTGATTTGGTCATATTTCGATAGAATTAGCTAAATTATACTGAACTGCAATGTTAAAGTATTCAAATTCATCAATTTTTAAAAATGTGTAATTTGGCTGTATTTCCAAGCTTAAAACCCGCTAAGACCATGCTGGTGTACAGTACTATATTTTGAATGAATTTTTTTACTGGTTTTGTCATATTTAGGTAAAATTAGCTAAATTATACTGAACTGCAATGTTAAAGTATTCAAATTCATCAATTTTTAAAAATTTGTAACCAGGCTTCATTTCCAAGCTTAAAACGCGCTATGAACATGCTGGTATACAGTAATATATTTTTAATGAATTTTTTCACTGATTTTGTCATATTTCGGTAGAATTAGCTAAATTATACTGAACTGCAATGTTAAAGTATTCAAATTCATCAATTTTTAAAAATTTGTAACCTGGCTGTATTTCCAAGCTTAAAACCCGCTATGAACATGCTGGTGTACAGTACTATATTTTGAATGAATTTTTTTACTGGTTTTGTCATATTTAGGTAAAATTAGCTAAATTATACTGAACTGCAATGTTAAAGTATTCAAATTCATCAATTTTTAGGAATGTGTAATTTGGCTGTATTTCCAAGCTTAAAACCCGCTAAGACCATGCTGGTGTACAGTACTATATTTTGAATGAATTTTTTTACTGGTTTTGTCATATTTAGGTAAAATTAGCTAAATTATACTGAACTGCAATGTTAAAGTATTCAAATTCATCAATTTTTAAAAATTTGTAACCAGGCTTCATTTCCAAGCTTAAAACGCGCTATGAACATGCTGGTATACAGTAATATATTTTTAATGAATTTTTTCACTGATTTTGTCATATTTCGGTAGAATTAGCTAAATTATACTGAACTGCAATGTTAAAGTATTCAAATTCATCAATTTTTATGAATTTGTCACCTGGCTGTATTTCCAAGCTTAAAACGCGCTATGAACATGCTGGTATACAGTAATATATTTTTAATGAATTTTTTCACTGATTTGGTCATATTTCGATAGAATTAGCTAAATTATACTGAACTGCAATGTTAAAGTATTCAAATTCATCAATTTTTAGGAATGTGTAATTTGGCTGTATTTCCAAGCTTAAAACCCGCTAAGAACATGCTGGTGTACAGTACTATATTTTGAATGAATTTTTTTACTGGTTTTGTCATATTTAGGTAAAATTAGCTAAATTATACTGAACTGCAATGTTAAAGTATTCAAATTCATCAATTTTTAAAAATTTGTAACCAGGCTGTATTTCCAAGCTTTAAAACCCGCTAAGAACATGCTGGTGTACAGTACTATATTTTGAATGAATTTTTTTACTGGTTTTGTCATATTTAGGTAGAATTAGCTAAATTATACTGAACTACAATGTTAAAGTATTCAAATTCATCAATTTTTAAAAATTTGTAACCAGGCTGTATTTCCAAGCTTAAAACGCGCTATGAACATGGTGGTATACAGTAATATATTTTTAATGAATTTTTTCACTGATTTTGTCATATTTCGGTAAAATTAGCTAAATTATACTGAACTGCAATGTTAAAGTATTCAAATTCATCAATTTTTAGGAATGTGTAATTTGGCTGTATTTCCAAGCTTAAAACCCGCTAAGACCATGCTGTTGTACAGTACTATATTTTTAATGAATTTTTTTCCTGGTTTTGTCATATTTAGGTAAAATTAGCTAAATTATACTGAACTGCAATGTTAAAGTATTCAAATTCATCAATTTTTAAAAATTTGTAACCAGGCTTCATTTCCAAGCTTAAAACGCGCTATGAACATGCTGGTATACAGTAATATATTTTTAATGAATTTTTTCACTGATTTTGTCATATTTCGATAGAATTAGCTAAATTATACTGAACTGCAATGTTAAAGTATTCAAATTCATCAATTTTTAGGAATGTGTAATTTGGCTGTATTTCCAAGCTTAAAACCCGCTAAGACCATGCTGGTGTACAGTACTATATTTTGAATGAATTTTTTTACTGGTTTTGTCATATTTAGGTAAAATTAGCTAAATTATACTGAACTGCAATTTTAAAGTATTCAAATTCATCAATTTTTAAAAATTTGTAACCAGGCTTCATTTCCAAGCTTAAAACGCGCTATGAACATGCTGGTATACAGTAATATATTTTTAATGAATTTTTTCACTGATTTTGTCATATTTCGGTAGAATTAGCTAAATTATACTGAACTGCAATGTTAAAGTATTCAAATTCATCAATTTTTATGAATTTGTCACCTGGCTGTATTTCCAAGCTTAAAACGCGCTATGAACATGCTGGTATACAGTAATATATTTTTAATGAATTTTTTCACTGATTTGGTCATATTTCGATAGAATTAGCTAAATTATACTGAACTGCAATGTTAAAGTATTCAAATTCATCAATTTTTAGGAGTGTGTAATTTGGCTGTATTTCCAAGCTTAAAACCCGCTAAGAACATGCTGGTGTACAGTACTATATTTTGAATGAATTTTTTTACTGGTTTTGTCATATTTAGGTAAAATTAGCTAAATTATACTGAACTGCAATGTTAAAGTATTCAAATTCATCAATTTTTAGGAATGTGTAATTTGGCTGTATTTCCAAGCTTAAAACCCGCTAAGACCATGCTGTTGTACAGTACTATATTTTGAATGAATTTTTTTACTGGTTTTGTCATATTTAGGTAAAATTAGCTAAATTATACTGAACTACAATGTTAAAGTATTCAAATTCATCAATTTTTAAAAATTTGTAACCAGGCTGTATTTCCAAGCTTAAAACGCGCTATGAACATGGTGGTAAACAGTAATATATTTTTAATAAATTTTTTCACTGATTTTGTCATATTTCGGTAAAATTAGCTAAATTATACTGAACTGCAATGTTAAAGTATTCAAATTCATCAATTTTTAGGAATGTGTAATTTGGCTGTATTTCCAAGCTTAAAACCCGCTAAGACCATGCTGTTGTACAGTACTATATTTTGAATGAATTTTTTTCCTGGTTTTGTCATATTTAGGTAAAATTAGCTAAATTATACTGAACTGCAATGTTAAAGTATTCAAATTCATCAATTTTTAAAAATTTGTAACCAGGCTTCATTTCCAAGCTTAAAACGCGCTATGAACATGCTGGTATACAGTAATATATTTTTAATGAATTTTTTCACTGATTTTGTCATATTTCGATAGAATTAGCTAAATTATACTGAACTGCAATGTTAAAGTATTCAAATTCATCAATTTTTAGGAATGTGTAATTTGGCTGTATTTCCAAGCTTAAAACCCGCTAAGAACATGCTGGTGTACAGTACTATATTTTGAATGAATTTTTTTACTGGTTTTGTCATATTTAGGTAAAATTAGCTAAATTATACTGAACTGCAATGTTAAAGTATTCAAATTCATCAATTTTTAAAAATTTGTAACCAGGCTGTATTTCCAAGCTTAAAACCCGCTAAGAACATGCTGGTGTACAGTACTATATTTTGAATGAATTTTTTCACTGATTTTGTCATATTTAGGTAGAATTAGCTAAATTATACTGAACTGCAATGTTAAAGTATTCAAATTCATCAATTTTTAAAAATTTGTAACCAGGCTGTATTTCCAAGCTTAAAACCCGCTAAGAACATGCTGGTGTACAGTACTATATTTTGAATGAATTTTTTTACTGGTTTTGTCATATTTAGGTAAAATTAGCTAAATTATACTGAACTGCAATGTTAAAGTATTCAAATTCATCAATTTTTAGGAATGTGTAATTTGGCTGTATTTCCAAGCTTAAAACCCGCTAAGACCATGCTGTTGTACAGTACTATATTTTGAATGAATTTTTTTACTGGTTTTGTCATATTTAGGTAGAATTAGCTAAATTATACTGAACTACAATGTTAAAGTATTCAAATTCATCAATTTTTAAAAATTTGTAACCAGGCTTCATTTCCAAGCTTAAAACGCGCTATGAACATGCTGGTATACAGTAATATATTTTTAATAAATTTTTTCACTGATTTTGTCATATTTCGGTAGAATTATCTAAATTATACTGAACTGCAATGTTAAAGTATTCAAATTCATCAATTTTTAAAAATTTGTCACCTGGCTGTATTTCCAAGCTTAAAACGCGCTATGAACATGCTGGTATACAGTAATATATTTTTAATGAATTTTTTCACTGATTTTGTCATATTTCGGTAGAATTATCTAAATTATACTGAACTGCAATGTTAAAGTATTCAAATTCATCAATTTTTATGAATTTGTCACCTGGCTGTATTTCCAAGCTTAAAACGCGCTATGAACATGCTGGTATACAGTAATATATTTTTAATGAATTTTTTCACTGATTTTGTCATATTTCGATAGAATTAGCTAAATTATACTGAACTGCAATGTTAAAGTATTCAAATTCATCAATTTTTAGGAATGTGTAATTTGGCTGTATTTCCAAGCTTAAAACCCGCTAAGACCATGCTGGTGTACAGTACTATATTTTGAATGAATTTTTTTACTGGTTTTGTCATATTTAGGTAAAATTAGCTAAATTATACTGAACTGCAATGTTAAAGTATTCAAATTCATCAATTTTTAAAAATTTGTAACCAGGCTTCATTTCCAAGCTTAAAACGCGCTATGAACATGCTGGTATACAGTAATATATTTTTAATGAATTTTTTCACTGATTTTGTCATATTTCGATAGAATTAGCTAAATTATACTGAACTGCAATGTTAAAGTATTCAAATTCATCAATTTTTAGGAATGTGTAATTTGGCTGTATTTCCAAGCTTAAAACCCGCTAAGAACATGCTGGTGTACAGTACTATATTTTGAATGAATTTTTTTACTGGTTTTGTCATATTTAGGTAAAATTAGCTAAATTATACTGAACTGCAATGTTAAAGTATTCAAATTCATCAATTTTTAGGAATGTGTAATTTGGCTGTATTTCCAAGCTTAAAACCCGCTAAGACCATGCTGTTGTACAGTACTATATTTTGAATGAATTTTTTTACTGGTTTTGTCATATTTAGGTAAAATTAGCTAAATTATACTGAACTGCAATGTTAAAGTATTCAAATTCATCAATTTTTAAAAATTTGTAACCAGGCTTCATTTCCAAGCTTAAAACGCGCTATGAACATGCTGGTATACAGTAATATATTTTTAATGAATTTTTTCACTGATTTTGTCATATTTCGATAGAATTAGCTAAATTATACTGAACTGCAATGTTAAAGTATTCAAATTCATCAATTTTTAGGAATGTGTAATTTGGCTGTATTTCCAAGCTTAAAACCGCTAAGAAGACCATGCTGGTGTACAGTACTATATTTTGAATGAATTTTTTTACTGGTTTTGTCATATTTAGGTAAAATTAGCTAAATTATACTGAACTGCAATGTTAAAGTATTCAAATTCATCAATTTTTAAAAATTTGTAACCAGGCTTCATTTCCAAGCTTAAAACGCGCTATGAACATGCTGGTATACAGTAATATATTTTTAATGAATTTTTTCACTGATTTTGTCATATTTCGGTAGAATTAGCTAAATTATACTGAACTGCAATGTTAAAGTATTTAAATTCATCAATTTTTATGAATTTGTCACCTGGCTGTATTTCCAAGCTTAAAACGCGCTATGAACATGCTGGTATACAGTAATATATTTTTAATGAATTTTTTCACTGATTTGGTCATATTTCGATAGAATTAGCTAAATTATACTGAACTGCAATGTTAAAGTATTCAAATTCATCAATTTTTAGGAGTGTGTAATTTGGCTGTATTTCCAAGCTTAAAACCCGCTAAGAACATGCTGGTGTACAGTACTATATTTTGAATGAATTTTTTTACTGGTTTTGTCATATTTAGGTAAAATTAGCTAAATTATACTGAACTGCAATGTTAAAGTATTCAAATTCATCAATTTTTAGGAATGTGTAATTTGGCTGTATTTCCAAGCTTAAAACCCGCTAAGACCATGCTGTTGTACAGTACTATATTTTGAATGAATTTTTTTACTGGTTTTGTCATATTTAGGTAGAATTAGCTAAATTATACTGAACTGCAATGTTAAAGTATTCAAATTCATGTTTGAAATTATTTTTCTGAATTGAATATTTAATAAATTTAACAACATGTATGGTTTGTGGCAATACTTGAAAACAAATTTGAATTTGGATATAATAAAGAAACTAAAGGATTTAACAAGATTGTGTTTATATATTGAGTGAATAAAAGGTCAATTGACATTTTTGAATAATTGCAGAGGATATAAATTGTTTCCTAAATCTTGTATTATTAGAATTAAAGGTAACAAAAAGATTAGTATAATTTAAAATTAATAGAAAAACTGCAGATGTATGTTTTAATAGGTTTTATTAATCAAAAATATATTATTTTAAAAAATAGTATAAATAAGTTTAAAAGTATAAGGAAAAATGTCAAATTATCATTGAAAAAAATAAATATTTGGGATATTTTTATGGATTTTTTATATAATTACAGATTAAAATGGAACGATAAAATATATATAAAATATAGTCGAAAATGGAAATGGATGTTGCAGAAATATTGGAATAATTATTCCTCTTTAAATATAATTAATAATGGAAATATTAATTATAGATATAATTATTGTAATAAAACAATTTTAAACAATTTTATAAATTTAACGAATTATCACTTTTCAAATGAACAAAATATGCTATTGAGTAAAAATCCTGGATTTATACCATTTATGGATAATGATATAAAAAAGAAAATTATAACAGATATAGAACTTGCAAATGTATCTACGGATGAAAAGAAGAATTTATATTGTATAATAGCTAATCAGTTGTATAATAATAATGATGATATAAATGATCAAAAAAGATCCTACAGTTATAGACGCATTACTAGGGAAATAAAAGATATATGTATTAATGAAAATATTATCATATGTAAAGAAGATAAAGGTTGTAAATTTGTAGTTATATATAAAAATGAATATATAGATAAAATATAATGTGAAATAAAAAAAGAAGGTTATGATGTTTTAAATAGGGATCCTATTGGAAGAATAAAGGGTAGATATATAAAATTATTGATAAAAACGAGGGATAATAATGTTATTGATATGAAGAAATATAGATCTTTATACCCTTCATCTTTTGAAAATCCTTATGTTTTTGCTAAAATAAAAACTCATAAAGATAATAATCCAATTAGATTATTATTTAATTTTAGTAATTTTATATTACAAAAGTTTAGTAGTTATTTAAATAAATGGTTAGCAGAGATATTAGGTTACGGTGAATATTGTATTAAAAACACAGACGATATAGTAGATAAATTAAATAATATACAGGTAAATAGATGTAATAGCATTTTTGTAATGGACATTGAAAAAATGTACCCTAGTATCCCAAGAATAAAAAGTATCGAAATATTAATAAAGAAATTGTATGGAAAAATTAGGGATATGAAAATAGTAAAAATAATTGAAGAATGTTTAATGTTAATACATAATAATTTATATTTTAAATATAATAATAAATATTGGTATATAAATAAAGGATGGTTGATGGGTTGTGCTATTAGTGGTTTGATTTCATCAATATTTATTGATGAGTTAGAGACTAATATAGTTAAAAATAGATTGATTAATAAAGATATAACACATTATTTTCGTTATGTAGATGATACTTTAATAATTGGTAATAAAAGAATAATAAAACATATGTATAACGATTTTAATAAAAATATATATAATATAAAATTTACAATTTCGGAAATTAAACAAAAAATAAAATATTTAGACATAGAGCTTAGTTTAGATGATAATAAAAAAATTATATTAAAACATTTTATAAAAGAAGATAATATGAGGAAAATAATTGCTGTCGATTCACAACAAGCATGGACCCAAAAACTTGCAGTAATTAAAAATTTTAAAATTAAAAATGATAGATATAATACAAATGAAAATATAGCTAAATTACATAAAGAACAATTTAAAAATTTATATATTAAATATGGTTATAAAAGTAAATGTATAGATAATGTTTTTTATAAAAATAAATATAATAGATGTAACAAATCTGATAATAAATGGATAAAAATTTCATATCATCCTAAAATATATAATGCATTATTAAAAAATTATGTAAATAATAAAAAAGATATAAATATAGGTTGGGCAAATAGTAAAGATTTGGATAAATTAATAGGTAATTATAAAATAATGGATAATTTAAAATATAAGAAAGGAATGGTTTATAAAATTATATGTGGTATTTGTAAAAGAGTATACTATGGACATACATGTAAACAATTAGAAATAAGAGCTAAAGAACATAACGCAGCAATAAATAGGAGAGATGATAAATCCGCTTTGTTTATACATTATTTAGAATATGGTCATAAAATAGATTGTACTAAAAATATATTTGCACTAAATTACTTGAAAAATGTTAATAGGCGTAAAGTATATGAAACTAGTTATATTAAAAATAATTATAATAATTGCATGAACATTTATAAAGGTTCAATTAATTTGACTAATAATTGGCTAAAATTAGATGAATGGAAAGATAGATAGGCAAAATATCAATATTAATATATTTTATATGTTTTTGAGTATATTTGAATATCCTATACTCAATGAAGGAATATATATATTTTTTATGTTGTATTGTATATATTTATAAAATAATGATGTTGATATTGTTTTAGTTGGGTTTATTATGAATAGATGTCGCTATATGTATTTAACGGTAATCGTCAGCAGACATATTGAAAAAGATACAAATTGTATGTATCGAAAAAAGCTTTTCTATTGAAAATTTGTTATTTTCATGTTTTTTGTTGTATATATAGATATTTTATTATATCTTATAATAATAAATTTTTATTGTTTAAAAATAACAACATAAAAGAAGTTTTAAATTCTTTTTATATGGATTATATATATATATTAATATGTGCTTTTAGAATGGCCCCATATGCTTAATCTGGTAATTATTTTTATGCTTTTTATTTTTAATGAAAAAAAAAATTAACTTCCATTAACATTTATATTTTTTATAAATTTTGTTAAAAGTAAAATTTTGAAAACGGATTGCAATCTTAAAAATAATATATCTATTTTGCAAATAAATAAAAAGAATAATAATTAATCAAAACATATCACTATTTTTTACTTCAGATAAAAATATATTTTTTAACAAAAAGTTAAAAAAATTTCACCATCTTTCTATGTGAATATAAATTGCAATGAAAAATGCATTTAACGAATGAAAATATTCTTTGAAAATTAAAATGGAATTTATAATTTTTTAAAAAAAGGCAAAATAATAACATTCTTGAAAGTAAACATTTCTTATATGTAATTAGTAGATTTTTCATTGACTAATTTTCTTCTAAAAATATTTATATTTAAATAAAACTTGAATAAAAACATCACAGGCTTAGTAATACTCAAACATTTAATTTCATTTTTACAAAAATGTAAATAATTAACCCAAACCAATTAAATATAAAATTACATGTTCGTTTTTAAAAAATCGAATGCTCTTTGAATGACCTCTTTAAATTGATTTTTCTTTGTCTCAATTTGATTTTTTGCTTATAATTACTATCATTTAGTTAAAATACACCTTAGTTTGAGTGTTTATGATCAAATGGATGTAAAACCGTTGAATGAACATAACAAATAGCCATAAATGAATCACTTTGAGTCTGATTATGTATCAAGTGAATCTGTCATGATTTATTATCCAAAAGCTAATGATTGCCAAATTAAATTTAATAAAATCTGGATAAAATTCAGCTCATTATTATGTGTACAACATCTATTATCGCCAGCCTAATTGATAAATAATTTTTAGGAAATATTTTTCATCAGCTGTTTTAAGATAATGTCAGTCATTCAAGCAAATATAACAACGATTTTTTTTAAATCACCTCTGTCATTTCAAAATTATTCCAATAAAGCTTATTATAGATAGATAGATAGATAGATAGATAGATAGATAGATAGATAGATAGATAGATAGATAGATAGATAGATAGATAGATAGATAGATAGATAGATAGATAGATAGATAGATAGATAGATAGATAGATAGATAGATAGATAGATAGATAGATAGATAGATAGATAGATAGATAGATAGGTAGGTAGGTAGGTAGGTAGGTAGGTAGGTAGGTAGGTAGGTAGGTAGGTAGGTAGGTAGGTAGGTAGGTAGGTAGGTAGGTAGGTAGGTAGGTAGGTGAGGTAGGTAGGTAGGTAGGTAGGTAGGTAGGTAGGTAGGTAGGTAGGTAGGTAGGTAGGTAGGTAGGTAGGTAGGTAGGTAGGTAGGTAGGTAGGTAGGTAGGTAGGTAGGTAGGTAGGTAGGTAGGTAGGTAGGTAGGTAGGTAGATAGGTAGGTAGGTAGGTAGGTAGGTAGGTAGGTAGGTAGGTAGGTAGGTAGGTAGGTAGGTAGGTAGGTAGGTAGGTAGGTAGGTAGGTAGGTAGGTAGATAGATAGATAGATAGATAGATAGATAGATAGATAGATAGATAGATAGATAGATAGATAGATAGAGATAGATAGATAGATAGATATAGATAGATAGATAGATAGATAGATAGATAGATAGATAGATAGATAGATAGATAGATAGATAGATAGATAGATAGATAGATAGATAGATAGATAGATAGATAGATAGATAGATAGATAGATAGATAGATAGATAGATAGATAGATAGATAGATAGATAGATAGATAGATAGATAGATAGATAGATAGATAGATAGATAGATAGATAGATAGATAGATAGATAGATAGATAGATAGATAGATAGATAGATAGATAGATAGATAGATAGATAGATAGATAGATGAGACATTAACTACCATATATTTTGTCTCAAATCCTACTCACATTCAATGTATCTAGTTTATAATAGCTCACTTTTTAAATTGATAACTGATTAGAATAGAGTACATATTGTTTATTAAACTGTAAATGTACATTACTTTTCAGCATGCACACACATATATAACACAGCTGCTTTTTATATGTATGTACACACAATTTTAAAAAAAAAAAATATGATTATTATTAAAAAACTGAGGGGGACACATGCATATACATTTTTATGTTTTCACTCATACATTGACTGAAGCAAGAAAAATGATAAGAAAAAACACTATTATTGTCTTTTGCTTTTTGTTTTACAATAACTTTTATTGTATTAAGCATCCCATGATCACCATCTCTTATACTAGCACATAATTGTTTATAAACAAGGCAAAACTCTCCATTCAGTAGTGCCACCCTGTGCTAACCAGAGTAATCATTGGATGCCAGAAGGCTTGTGCATAAAATCCCTATCTAATGCCTACTCATTCAATATCCCCAGACTAGTTTCTGGCTTGTGGCCTTCATCAGTGAGGAGCTTTGGATCTGAGAGCACTGCAGCTAGATCTTAGGATCTAATGAAACCCTCCAGCAAACACCTTTTATCTCTACTTAACTATAAAATATTTATATATAATCATATATGGCACATTCAAAGAAAAAATTGGCTGTTTGAATGTCATAACATTTGTAAATTTTAGTAAGCTATTAATTTATTTACATTTTTGTTTGTTTATAATTTTATTTTAATAGCAAATTACTAAAGTCACTTGCATAGTTAGTACTATATTTCAAGATAATCCTCTAGACTCTTCCTCCTCTTCTTCCTTAGTTTTGCTTTTTTTATACAGTATATAACATCAAACCTCCACTCTTTTACACTTTTAGCAAAATATATTTATTAATTTGATAACAGTTTTGATTGTTCTCAGCAGTCTTCATCAGATCTTATTTCTCACTAAAAGTGTAAAAGAGTGGAGGTTTGATGTTATAGTTCTACTATACTTAAATTTAAAGCAATTTGCGGTAAATAATACAGGACTGAGCAGTAGCCTGGATGCAAGTCTTTTTTTGAGGGGGATAGGAGAGGATCATTGGAAAATTTCAAATAAAAAGGCTTAGATTTAAATCGAAATAAAAATTTTAAATTAAGCACAGCTCAATGTATATGTAAACAAAAGGAGTAAATCACTCTTTCTAGGCTATGAATCAATAACACTCTTTTATACCTAAAATGATTCAGATAAATCCTATTATTATTATTATTATTATTATTATTATTATTATTATTATTATTATTATTATTATTATTATTATTATTATTATTATTATTATTATTATTATTATTATTATTATTATTATTATTATTATTATTATTATTATTATTATTATTATTATTGTTGTTGTTGTTGTTGTCATTGTTATTATTATTATTATTATTATTATTATTATTATTACACCTTATAAAAATATTTTCTCTTATAATACTTCACATTTAAATCTAAAAAATACTTTGATAACAAATCCTTAAAAATAATTATTGTGGTTAAACACCTTGGAGAATATATATATATAATAAGCTTTAATTCATTAAGAAAAAGTTTGGCATTGAAAATTGTTATGGGAAATGTGAAAAAAAGTTTTAATACATAATCAGATTATAGACTATATTTTTTTCAGTCAAAATCTTTAATGATAATATTTCTTGAATAAAATATTAATCATCGTTTTCACATAATGTTATAAAATCTTGTGATAATTATTTTCTAATTCCTTATTTTCTAATGTTTTTCATATGCTTAATTAAATTAAAATAATTTTAGGCATGTTTTTGAATATTTATTGTATTTGTGCATTAAATGTAACAATTAAAATACTACAAAACTACACATATTTTTCCATGTGATTCCATAACACTTCATCTTCTGATAATATATATATATATATATATATATATTATCAGAAGATGAAGTGTATATATAAACATAAATTATAAACACAAATATATATATATATATATATATATATATATATATCCCTAATTTGTGTTTGAAGAAAGTACCTAAACTGTTTGTGATGCTATATATTTCACTTCATTTTATTTTTACTATTACTTATTAAATTAAAAATTGAGAGAATGCATAAATATTTTATGCAATAATTTGTTAGTATTTTAGCCAGTAAGTATATCATGTAGGTAATTGTAATGTGAATGATATTGCTTGTAATTAAGTAATAAACTTTGAGCTTTAAATACAAATATGTTAATTAATATTTTTGTACATTTATTTACAACTAAATTATATTTACAATATACATTAAAATATAGTGTCTATATAAATATATTGAACCATAAATAAAAGTGGAATACCACTTTTATTGTTAAAAGAGGGTTGCCTTGACAACAGCTTCAGACTTCAGATTGTTATGAATACTCGGATTGTCGAAGTGGTAACTAATTTTAACGATTGCTTATAAACCCATTTAGCCTGGATCATTATTACACTTATTACTTAAGTAATACAATGAGTGCAATTTGAAAATTATAATTGCAGTTTGTAATGTTACAATTGGCTATTTATTAGAATGCATTCAGAACAGGTTATATTTTCCTTTCTAAAGATGTTTATTAAAACTTCTTTGTATCAATAATTTCTATCAATATGATCAAGTTACAATCTTTACTGTCTATATAAATATATTGGATCATAAATAAAGGTGGGATTCCAACTTTTTTGTTGAAAGGAGGTTGCCTTGACAACAGTTTGACATTGTTGAATGTTATTGATATTGGCATTGTCTAATTGTTGACCAATTTTAATGATTACATTACATTAAGAATCCAATACATATTATTAGTGGATTATAGTAACAGTTAGTTAAATATAAGCAAAGTAAATAAAAAGATCTAGACTGAAGTGGATAATTATAAATGCTCTAAGCTGAATGGTATAAAATATTTTTATTTTCATTTAATGACTACCTAATTATGACTTGGCAAGGCATAGTCCATGTTACTGCTGTGTAAAAATGTGACAATTAGACTGTGTTGGAGTTTATATTCTTCAGGAAAAATACTAGTAAGAAAATGTTTTCCATGATAGATTTCAATTATATCATTTGCTTCTGGCAAGTGTCCCATTTCTTTACTTGATTGAAAAGACCCACATCTCACTCACTCTGCTCTTAGTCAATGAATCTGAGTGGATGATTCCAATTTGCATTGTAGGTAGACTAAATATTTTTACAGATGGCGAAAAGTTCACTGTAATTTGTATTAATAATATTCTTTTAGATCATTACAAATTTATTCAAATTTCTTGTAGACATCTTTAACTAAGTCAGCATTGGAGACCAAATAGGGTATCGTATAATTGTTTATGTATCATGATTACATACGTAAATCTCCATCTTTTCCTACAAACAGAAATCAAGAATATAAGTGTTTCTTTATACTGAGATAAAACTTATAGTACATAATAATTAAAGTAGTATCATAAATTAGCAAATTAAAAAATATAATAAATAAGATTTAAAACGAATTATTCTTGAATACGGTTCCTTTATATTTTTCCTTCTTTTTTTCTATTGTTTAGATCAGTCCTTCCTTATCCTCGTCATCAAAATATTGTTAAGACATTATATATTACCAATTTTATACAAATATTACAAAAAAACTATATAAAATGTGTGTAGAGTTCATTATCTTTTTTAGAATTACAACTTGACACTGCACTAGTAAAATTTCTTGATTTTTTTAAGTAAAATATTAAATAAGGGTTTATATTCAGATTTCAAATTAATGATAGAGATATCACACACACACACGCACATGTATATATATATTTCACTTGATGGTATTTCGGGAGCAAGAAAATATATATATATGAAAATAAAGGAAGCTATGCTAATATACAAATACAAACAAGACTTAATTAACAAATAGGCAGCTAAGCTTTAAGATCACGAAAGCGCTCCTATGTGCACAAAAAGTTTTAAAGTTATCATTTCCATATATATAATTACTGTATTTATAAATATTCAATTATAAGATTATATATATACAGCAAACTCAAAAAATAAATTATGAAAATATATATTAATAAGATATAAGGTAGCGTTTTGTTGCAAACTCCTGAAGCAATATATATATATATATATTTTCATTAACGCTTTTATTTTATATATATATTATTTTGGGAAAGGTCCAGTTATTTTTATGGTGGGGTATCATATTCCTAATTATGCTATTATAGCTCATAGGCTTATACACCGTATGGAACCAAATGCCTAGCACTAATGAGTTAACCCAGAACATTATCACAAATTATCCTTTATAATCATTAACACTTAACTGGAAGGCAAATGTATGTTTAAGACTTTATAATGAAGATTTGTTTCAAGTTTTCATTTTACATAATGATATTCAAAGTAAATCATTCGGGTCGATTGACAATCAAATAAACTTTAACCTTCATTCAAAATATCACTCCTTTTAATGAACATGTTTGAATTCAATAGAAAGACGTTCATTCTGGTTAGTATGAACTTTAAGTTTTTTTAAAAAATTATATAATTATTTAGTAATTCAGGGTAGAAGGTATGTATAAAATTAAAACTCTTTCTTATAACTATTATATTTATTTATTGAATTCAAAGGCTTGCTTTCAGAAATCATATGATCTTCGAACCCTAAAAAATGGCAGAATGAACATACAACGCCGTTTAGCTTATTTGACTAATCAAATATACCCCCCCCCCTGCAGCCGATTCATTTCTCAATTTTTTAACGAATTTAAGATTATATTTTTCGTTTTAAAACATCACATCCTGGATATTAAAATTTGAATATTGTTTATAGAATAAAAGAGGCTTCCAAATACACAGTTTTGTATAAAGATATTAAATTTTGAGCACTATATTTGATAAACTTATTCTTTTTTAATCTTCAGAAATCGAAAACGACGATAATGCTTATACTGGCGAAGTAAATGAACGAGAGATTTCGCTTCTCTCTCTTTTCATATTTATTCTTTTTTTAATGCATACACACTCACACACACATAATCACTAAAGTTGTGTAATTCTAAAAATCCAATAGCAAAGACAACGATAATATATAACTACTTTTATATATGATATTTTTCCTCCCTTTATCTTATCTGTTCAGCGTGCGTTCTCTTTATTACCATAAGATATTAAAGAAGAGGAGATCGAATATATTCAAACTTAGCGGTTGCGGAAAAATAACTACTTTGTTTCAGACAGAGGCTTTTAAAGTCTGTATAATTCGTATAACACTAATCAAAATTTGGTTCATATTCAACAATTATAAAGCGCGGACAATAATTATTTGAAATGCGAAGTTTTGCGAACTCTTTTATTTATCAGTAAGTGCATTTATTTATGCCCAGTTATGTACTTATCTTTCCACCTACTTGTTCGCCTACTCTGCCTATTTTATTACTGAATTTGATTTGTAATAATAATAATAAAATATTTGAACAGCCCTCCTATTAAAATTTGTTGCAAGAACACTTTAAAAAAATCAGAAATTAGGCTAATAAATATATAATTAAGCAGAGGTATTTATAAACTTTTAACGTATAAAAATGAATTTTATAAACGTTTGCAAAAAAACAAAACAAGAGAAAAAGAAATAACAGCGTATACTCATATTTTCACTATAAAGATAAAGTTGATTACTTCCGTAATGATGAGAGAGAGAAAGGGAGAGGGGAGTGGAAACTCGACTTAGCAATTGAGCGTCAAGTTATGGACTTTCTAGTTTTATTTTAAATCTCGCCCACACTTCGAGAACGAGAATTTAGTCTGCTTAAAGGCCCCCAAATGCTAATGAAACACGCACTGACTCCACGACGATTATACATCTATAAAAGCTAGAGAACACGAATATTTCACTCGCTGTCAAAAGAAATCCGAAGCATTACGCTACCGCTTAATTTTTAATTTAACAGGAAATAAAATAATACCAATTACAAAATTAATTTTTAATATTGAGGTAAGTTGTATTTTGTATTATTTTATAAATTAACTTTTTTTTTCTTCTAAAATTAGTATACTATGTTTATTAATGAAGTAGGGGGAAGTCAAATTTTACTTACAAGTGGAAATACTGATAAAGTTTTAATGTATATACATATATATTTGTTATTTTTCCGTAGTAACTGGAGATAAAAAAGAATAAAAACTAATTTTAAAAATTACCTGTATTCATTTATAGATAGTTAAACGAATGGATAGATAGATAGATAGATAGATAGATAGATAGATAGATAGATAGATAGATAGATAGATAGATAGATAGATAGATAGATAGATAGATAGATAGATAGATAGATAGATAGATAGATAGATAGATAGATAGATAGATAGATAGATAGATAGATATTAAAGTAAAATAATTACTACTAATAATTAATAATAATCGTATCTATTTACCAATATATTTTTTTTTTTTTGCAAACTCGAATAAATACTTAATAAATATGCACTTGATAAAGAAATTTGAGCATTATATTATAGTTTTATAAATGATAGTTAAATAGCAGCAAAACAACACAAACAAACATTATATATAAACCTTTTTCTTTTTATTTTAAATTTTTTGTGCATACCATTATAAAAACTTTCTTTCTAGAAAAATGTTTACCGATACAATTGTACGATTGTCAATTTATTAATTAATATACTATGTTGAATAATACTTTCGAAACTACCTTGGGGAATCCATGTTTTTTTTTGCGGTTGTTGTTGTTGAAAATAAATAAATATTATCTGGTGATTTTAAATCAAGATTTTTTATACATCATTAAATAAGTCAATTCGTCAATCAAAAATAATAATTGAGCATAAAAGTAAATATCATAATAAAGTTATTTTAGTTTATCTCACTTTTTTGACACAATATTCAAACAAAATTTGGATTTTAGTACTATTTGGTGAATTGGACTTTGTTGATCTCGTTGAAAATAGAATTCTTTGCGTTTATTTTTATTCATATCGATGAAAAATATTTATCACAATTGCCTGCATAATTTAGTTTATTGATAGGAATGGTAAAATCAAGAAGTAAAATTTTGTTCCAATCACTACTGATAAAAAAAGTGAGTTTAGTTAAAATAGTAGAATTCGAAATTTTCTTGTAGGTTCTCAACCGTTATCCGAGTCAGATCAACTGATTATACAATTATTACTATTTTTTATATAAAATAAACTGTCAAAATAAACTACAATTACTTTTACTCCATCCACGTTCATGAATTTTATCTAATTAGTTTTCAAATTATAGGTAGAACAAAGCCAGTTTTATATAACATTATTCTATTTAATAAAAACTGGGAGTTGTTTTCTAAACAATCATTTAACTTTTTATCTTATGCTAAATAGTCATCTTAAATTATTGTAAACTGTATAGGAACATTTTACTCCACAGATTTACAAAAAGAAAATAATGTTATGTAGGTATACAATTTTGAAAACCTGAAATAAAATGATTACGCATTTTTATTTTCTCTGTGCCATTGTGTCAAAAAATATTACAAGAGAAAAACATTTATAATAACATTATAATATTAGTAAAAATCAATAATATATTTTATTACCAATCAGTTGTTTTTGCTAATAAGGCTATTTATAAAATAGAAGAAAGCGATTACATTTTATACAGAAGGAAAATTTTGTTAAAAGATTATATAAAAACAGATTAATTGACTGCTTATATAAGGATATTTTTACTTTACTATAATTTTTTAATTAATTCATGATAAATAAATTAGGCTACCAACTTCTACTATTCAAAGTTATATATATATATATATATATAAAACCAAAATTCTACTATTCAAAGTTATATATATATAAACAGTGAGGATTGCCAATTCCTCTACAAGCTTTATGATAAATGCTTAACCAGAGCCAGCACTTAAAATATCTCTGTCAGGAACCCCTCCCTAAACCCCTGACCATGGTTTCGTGCTTTGGCACTCCTCAGAGAGGTATCAGGGTAGGTTCAAACACTAGATCTAAAAATACCAACCCAAAGCTAAGCACTTAGCTAAAAGTTATCTATTGAGTGGAAAATCTGAAATTTTCAGACATCTACATGTCTTTAAACCCAGCTATCCAACTCATATAGTTATATGGGACTGATAGATCTTCAGCCATACCATATATTAGTAGTCATAGCAATATAAAATTGCATAAGACTTTTGGCAGAGACTATAAATAGTCAAAATAGGAGTCATAGATCAATTCATAGATCACATGACCCTATCTTTTAAGCTTGTAAGTTATAAATAGTGAGGATTGCCAATTCCTCTACAAGCTTTATGATAAATGCTTAGCCAGAGCCAGTACTTAAAATATCTCTGTCAGGAACCAAGATTTTTCATATAAAATTTAAACAAATACTTTACAAAGGTGAAATTTTTATTGAAATATAAAATAAAAAATTTTAATTTTGCATTTGATATATGCAAATATGGAAATTTTATCATCAGCATAAAATAATATTATTATGTCATTCCTTAAGTAGTGTCATAAAGTTTTTTTACTTGTATTGGTCTCTTGATTTTTCATGTTTCTTATATTATATATATATATATATTAATTGTAATACTTTCAGGGATAAATGATAAATTCATACTATTATTTCTGGGAATTTCCTTATAGTAAAAATATAATAGCTAAATAATATATATATATATATATATAACGGAAATTAACTATTATAATCAGTCTTATATAGTAGTTGATTGCAGTTATATTTATTTTTATTATTACAATAGTTTTTAATTAATGGACAATTTATTTTTATTATGTATATATAATGGTAGCATAGTAGTACGAAACAATGAAGTAGTGTGTGAAATTAATAAGCCATCCCTCTTCGTACTACTCTTATATATGAGAGGAAAATGTAGTCCCATTTCTTCTAACTTTCTGTGGAATAAAAAAAAAATCTTTATTTCAATGAACTGTATTTTTATTTTCTATCATTTAACAAGGGCTTTATATTGTAAATCATTCAATGTCTTCTAAGTTTATAAATGTTTCTTTTATTCATATTACCAGAAATAAATTATGAAATAAGATGGGTGTATATATAGAACCGTTCCTTGATTTATTCTAAGTGACTTCACTAACTATTAAAAACAAAAACATGTACTTCGTGAAGTATGAAAAGCGGTGGCTAGATAACTTTAGAACCTACTTGATTCTCTCATTTTATAATGTTACTATGTTAATGGGCTGCAGAAATAAGGTCTAATTCTCTGGAGCTCGTGGTACAGTTGTATCACTTTTAGTGTTTGAAATCTTAATGAAATCGTAAACACTATTCAATTATTCCTTATTTATTACTTAATAATTATTGTAATATCTATTACGCACGATCTCTAATCAAAAACCAGTCAACACTTACACAATTCCAATATCTAACCGATTTATCCTTGAACATTTATTATAAGTATATAGGAATTGTAAAAGCAAACCTCTTACGTTTTTCGATTTACAAATAATAATAATGATAATAAACATTGTATTTGTCTTCTTTTAAATATATATATATATTCATAGCAAAAAAGTAGACACTAGTGTTAGATCTGAAATATTAGACGTTAATATGAGCCCCCCCCCCTCCAATCTATAAATTAAATAAGTGCACTATTATATATACATAGTTTTTGGTTTTATTTTTTCTATAAGTTGAACTATTGTCAGCTCCCTCTGGCATTATTATTTATTTTTTTTTATCTTCAGTAGTAATTAAATGTATATTTTTAGTTTATTAGTTTCTAGCTTGTAAAGAACATCCTAAAATAAGCTTATTGTCATTGAAAATCTTATAAAACTTTAAGCTAAGCTTTATTTTTGTTCCAAGAAGAGGACTGATAATATTTTACTTTATGTATTGAAAATAAAATGAAAGCTTATATCTATATATTTCTATAGAAGCAAAAGTTTTGTTTTTTTTTTATTGTTTTTTTTTTGTAATCTATAAATCCAAAGCACAACGGCAAAACATATTCATCAGTTCTATAATTTCTTTCTATAAATGGATGTAGTCCATTATTCTAAAACTCCTTCTACGTTCATTTTGTTATTTATTTTGGTTTGAATCCAAATTTTACGGTAGATAAGTTATAATATTTTGAATAGAAGTGACAAAAAATTGTGAGTTCAAATATTGTTAATAGCTTTTTTTAAAATCACTTTCTTAAATGTTACAACTAAATTTTTTTCAATTATCTATCGAATTTATTTCATTTAAACATCTGGAATATAGTTTTGTCAACAATTTTCTATTTTTCATCCTGCTTCTTTTAAGATAATAATAATTTCGTCATTTACTGGATTTTTCTCTCTATTTCATAGATTTAATTGCAAACAAAGGAATGAGATATACAGATATTTTTTGGAAGCAGGAAAAAACTCTAGGAAATGAAGAAATTATTATGCTTTTTTTTTAAAAAAAAAAAAGCAGGTGGATTAGAAAAAAAAACAATTGGTAAAATTATATCAAATAGGTAAATCATAGAAGGATTACATAATTTGAAACGAATTCAACAATAATGTGTGCATTAAGAAAGATGACAAAAAGAACAAAATAGAAATTACAGAAGTATCAGTCTTTTATTACTTTTATCATGACAATTACAACTTGTCTAATATCATATATTGTTTGAAATCAACCTAAAAATGAATCGAGATTTACAACTGATTTTAGCGCAGTTGGTTATATCAGAGCATTTGAGAGAAATCATAGAAAAGAATGGATATGCTTTTGATTTATAGTTTATGTAAAGGTATTTGATTCAATAAGTGTTTGGTTTTTCTGATTAAAGATTCTGACCATCAAAATGTATACAAAAAATACAGGCAAATTTTTAAAAAAATATTTATAAAAATGCAACAACAATGATCAGTTTAAGTGATGAAACTCATCAGATTGACCTTGATAAGGGGTTTCAAAAGATAGATTCCATATCTGCAAAACTTTTTACAGTAGCTATATAAAATATATTTTCTGGGCTAAAATTTACAACTAAGGGATTAAATTAATCAAAGAATTAAATTTGGAATGTATGATTTTGATCAAAATAACGATAATAAAAGAGAATATTTGCGTGAAAAGAAGGTTTAGTTATCGAACATGGGTTGATGAATTTTACATGTAACAGGGGAACTATATATGACTTCAGGCCATCCAATAAAGAATCAGGGAATAGATATTCAGAATGAAATGAAGGAATCATTAAAGAGATTTATCGTTGATGTTATTGGAAGTATTGAGATTGAAATGAAGTTAGGTTGATCCTATTGCTAAGAAAGCTGATAGCAGCTGAACAGTTAAAGTCTTAAAGTGGAGTTCAAAAAATTGTTGAAACCTAGAAGGTGATGCATGTAAGATGGATAAATAAAAGTTAGGGGATTTGTTGACGGTTTGCGATGTGGATAAAAGAAGCTATGGAATCCTTTAAACTGGATTAAATATGGAGAGATCTTAAATTTTTTCAGTGGATTGAAGTGATGACAATTTATGATATCCCTCACCCTCTTTATATATATATTACATTTTAAACAGGTTCATAATGAAACATCTGTATATGAGTAGTCTAAATCATATACAGATGAACTCGGATAATGTCCCATTTATAACACGTGTACGTGTGGGTAAATACATTGCTGCGTCTCTCGTGCTTAAATTGATAAAATATTAATAATGCGTTGCCAAATTTATACATATATATATATTGTTTTTTTGGCTAGTATTGTAATATTATATGGATTTCTATTTTTTATATGTATGGGTATTTTCTACTTTAATCAAAAACTGATACAATATACATAATATAAAATGCAGCTGCTAAATTTGTAATTAAAACTAGTATTTATTTATGCATATATAAATAACAACTTATGAAGGAGAATTTCTGCAATGACATTTAACATCATCATTTAAATTCCTAATCCAGTATATTTTTTTCAAGTTTAGGAGATCCATGTTTTTGTTTTCTTTTGTAGAGGTATGAAGTCATGCAACCGATATTGTCTTGTTGCAAAATGAAATCAGGATTCTAAAAGTAGCAATTCGCAATTTAGTATTAATGCCTCCACTTACCATAAAATTATAGCAATCAAGATAATTTTCATAATTCAGTTGCCATATTGCAAGAGATAGCATTGTTGAAGTTTTCAACTAGCAGTATGTTTCGAATATTCTATCAATTATGTAATTTTGTGCATATGCCTTTGTGTCTGTATGTATTCGCATATTTTCAAGAATGAGTTTATGTATGACTTTCAATAGGAATCTATTTTGAAAAGGAGTACAACTTGACTTTTTTTTTTTTTTAAAAAAAAAAGGTTGGACTGCAGTGTGTTTTTTTTTAAAAACATATGCATTTTAAAATCAATTAAATATAAAGTCTAAGTCTTATCATCACAGGAATAAGACATAAATAGTATAACAAACAGCTATTTTTTAAATATAAATATCCGAATCGATAACAGCTTCTCATTCCAGATTCATCTATAATAAACTTAGTCATTGATGAAAAGGTGTTACTATTTTATAAATTTCCAGATTAATATTTTAATAAGCTTGGAAAACCTGGACAGTATCAGTTATTCACTATTGAACAATCTTTAACTCCATTTAGTCATTCAAACTAAAACGTGAAAATTCTGTTTTAAGCTCAAGTCAATGCCGTAATCCATATCAGTAATTATTTTTTTGACATCTTCAGTTCTTATTTATTATAGGTACTCTTGTTCTCTGTTTAGTAAAGTTAATAAATATAATAGAAACTTCCCTTTGTTTATCTAGGTGCATATAAGCTATAATGTAAATAGGTAAATTCTCAATTAAAAATGATAATTATAAGGTGAAATCCAACCATCTAGTACTGGTATTTTTTTCTTATTTTAATCTAAAAATATAAATACTTTAACTTATGGCTGTAAATATTGAAAGAGTATGAAGTCAAAATTTACATGTTCTATATGTGTGTAATAAAACTACTATATCTTTTTAATTATCAATAAAGCAAGTCATATATAACGTGACATTGCTTTTATAGGCTTGTATTTACAAAATTGTAATACAGAGAGAGTACCAATAGCTCAAACAAGCTCTTACTTGATATGTATGGTAAGAGAAAATATTTAAAATCTCTGTCCGAAAAACACTTATTCCCAGACCAATTAGTTTTGAGCTTATGACTCACCTCAGTGAGGAGCTAAAATATTCAGACACTAGATATAAATTATCAACCCAAAACCCTGTTTTTCAGTTAGAGATTTTAAATATCTTCTCACATACTCTATCTGTATTATATCTTCTTGAAAAAAAATTAATATATCTATAATATTTAAATATATGCATATTGTCTATACTAAACTTAATACAATTATAAAGGGCTTGAACTCAATTTTTCAATCTCCCTACATTATCCAATCTCTATTATATACATGACCACATCCATGTGAAAAAGATAAATAATTTCCAATATACATTTTATGCTTAATCAGTTGATCCACATCACCATCTCCAACACATATATACAATCACTGCTCAGTTTATATTAAGGTAACAAATCTTTAAACTTTAGTAGACAAGCTTCAAGCTTCTTTTCTCTCTTACTCCTCAGACATCTATTTCATTGAAAATCTGAGGATGAAATGCTCAAAACCCTTGTTGATGCCATTGCTTGAAGGGTAGAAAAGTAAAGAAGATTGAAGCTTGTCCAAAGTTCAAACATGTGCTATCTGAATCTAAACTGACCACTGATTTTATATATGTGTAGTATATGGTGATCTGGACCAAGAGCTGAGTGCTGATTCAGCAGGAAATACATCTATTGGAGATCATTTATATCTTTCACGTGTATGTGATCATATGTATCAGTTGTTTAAAATAGAATGGATAGATGTAGGGAGCTTGAAAGTTTGAGTTCAACCCCTTTATAAATTATATTAAGTTTAGTATAGGCAATATACATATATTTAAATATTACATATTCAACCTCTATTCTACCATCCCTCTTCTGTACAATTAATGGACATATTAAGGTCCTGTGTGTGATGGTCAGAGTGATTTAAGTTCAACATGGGTATGACAATAATATTGGCACCAACAAGGGTTTTGAGCATTTCACCCTTGGATTTTCAATGAAATGGATGGCTGAAGAGTAGGAGAATGGAGAAGATTGAAGCTTGCCCATTAATCTTTAAATATTTACTATTTTAATATAAAATGAGCACTAGTTATACATATGTGTGGAAGATGGTGGTTTGGATTAACTGATGAGTGTAAATTATGAAATACATATATTGGAGATCATTTATTTTTTTCACATGTATGTGGCCATATATATCAATTGTATAAGATAGAATGGATAGATATATGTGGGAGCTTGAAAATTCGAGTTCAAGTTGTTTATATAAATATATAAAAGAAACAGAAGTAACTACCTCCCACTTATATAATGTCAAAAACAATGAAAGAAAGAATGATACCAAAATGGTATTCTCTCTTTAAGCTGTGTTCTTATATAAACTTTGTTTTAAACATAGTTTCGAAATTTTAGGTTGAATGTATAGCAATGAAGCTTAAAGAAAGAGAAGTACCATCTTCTCGTTCCTTGTATTTTGTCATCACATTTCAGTGGAAAGTAGTTATTTTCATTTCTATTATAAATATTTAAAAAAAAATTATGATCATTTACTATTACACGCACATACACACACACATTCATACCTATTAGAAGAAAGACGTTCACAAATTTCATATTTGTCAATATTGAAATTATAACAAAAAATGTTAGCATTTTAGTTAGATAATTTTCAATTATGATAAAATTAGACAAGCAATTAAAACTGACAATTATAAATGTCTGACTTGCATTTAAAGTAACACACAAGCTGCATTCAGTTTAGAAGTTAAGATATTATAAGAATTATAAGATAGTCCTATCTATTTTAAATGACAAAAAATCATAACTTAGTAAACATGTTCATACGTAAATAAGTGTTTCCCATAAAAAGTTATGTGCAGTAGTAATGAGAATATTTTGAAGAACTTTATAATGATATCTTCATATATATAGATAAACTTCACTTCAGAAAAACACCTATACCCCACTTAGTGGGTGGCCTTTATGTGAAAATTCACAGCTGTGATCATCGTAAATTTGTACACATCATTTTGATTTTCAATGATTATTTAGTATAACGATCTTAGTTTAACAATGTTTTTTTTTTCATGTGTCAAAGCATCAGCTGGGAAGTGAACCTGCAAATCCAGGACAACTGCTTGTAAAGCGGCTGTGCTGATCACTCGACCACTAATGTTTGACTAGTTTGTTAACAATGTTCTGGATGAATTTCATTTTTTCCCTAATTAGCCCCCTAGTGAGAATTTCTACAAGCATTATATTGTAATATGCATATTTTCCAATATTCATTATAATATAAAATTTTAGTTGGGAAAAAATTATATATATGGCAAGAAAATCTAAAAATTATTCAGAACAATACAATTTAGCTTTTTGACAGTAGCATTTTTAAAACATTGTTTAAAGAAAATGGTTTGAATAACCAAAATGTGTTTATTTGCAAATTAATTATAATTCTAGATATTTTTATACAATAATTTACACAATATTTATTAGATATCAAAAATATAATTTATTAATAACTTATTTTGAATGAAAATACTTTATTTTCAAAAAAAGAACAGTATATTAACAGATAATGCAAATATAACCTAAAGCTGTTTAAAAGCTTAGTTTTCCATGTAAGCAATCTAATTATGATAATAAATATGAAATATTGTAATTTTGCAATAAATATTGAAAAATTTTAAACTTTTAAAGCATATTGCATTAGATATAAGAGAAATAAATAAATATTCTTTCAGATTTTTTAAAAAAATCACAAATAATGGAGATTTCATTGATTTTGTAAAATTAAAATAATCTTTCTAGAAATAATGATGTATAATCTTTTCATTTTGATTACAATTTCATTTTATTAATATTTATAGAAAAAAATGTGAAAATTCAAAATTTATTTCAGCAGTAAACAAAAATATTTATCAAATGAAGATAAATTTATTAGTTTTAAAGGTTACGAAAAATTTAAAAAAAATTTTTTTGACAACCATTTTCTAATAACTGCTCACATCATGGTATAGTTATAAACTCTTATGGCATCCAAAAGCAAAATTGCAATTTTCATACTGAAATTGTACAGCACAGGGTTTATTCATTACACAATATTAATGTTGTATACAATATAATGATTATAACTTAAAATACAATTAATGAATGTAAAGTACAGTATTTTATTTAATTTTTATTTAGTGTTCTTCCGAGACAATCAGTAAACACTTCATAAAAGACATATCCAATGTAAAGATTTTTAATGCTTACAAAACCAGAAGAACTTTATTCAGTATAATAAATTATATTTTAACGATGTTCAATAACTAAATATTTTAATACAGTACTAAATTTTAAAATATGTACATTACTTTAAAAACTGTGCACTGTATATTTTTAATTTTTTGGATTAAAACTTTTACTAACAGTACTTTGCTTATCACTAAAATAATGTTCAATGTACTGTAATTCAGTTATTTTTTATTTTGAAAAATAAGATTTCATAATAGAAGAATTTGCATAAACAAAAATTACTAAATCTGAATTAAAAATAGCATTTAATCTATTTGCTCCATTTTAAAATGTGTAATTTGCTTCAGCTGTTTAAAAAATATAGTAATGAAAAAAATAAAATAAAAATATTATTCAGCATAAAACTAAAAATAAATTTTGGTCATATACTATTAATATCTTTTAAATTTTGTACAGCGTAAATATTAGCTAAAATACTCAATCAAATTTAACAGTTAACATATTGTTGATTTTAAAAAAAGTGAACAAAAATGCATAAATTATGCAGTTAACAAATAAACTAAAAAAGATTTATATCTGTAAAATTTATTTGAATAGTTTGTATCACTGCCTTCACAATTATGATACTAATCAAAAAAATTTTAAGTCATTTACAAGAAAATGTCTACCATACTTACTATGTGATATATTTTAGCAAAAAATGTCTTAGCTAGCATAATTTTATATAGTATGGTTTACTTAAATTTGAATTTGTATGAGCAAAAATGACTAAATGTAAATTTAAAATAACCTCTAACTGCTTGCTCAATTTTAAAACATCTCCTAATTTGTTTCACAACTGTGATGACATTATTTATCAATATTTATTGCAATTCTTTAAAAAATATAGAAATGAAAAATGTAAATATATATATTATGCATAAAATTAAAAATAAATTTTGGTCATATATTATTGTACCATCTACAAATAGATGGACCAAAGATATTGGCATTTAAAATATTTAAAAGCTAAAAAAGAAAAAGTAAATTTAAAGATCTTTTAAATTGACACACGTAATTTTTTTTTTAGTTTGTGTAATTTTTTTTTAAATGTACAATGAAAGTTAAATTTTTCATTCATATGTAATTAAAAATAAAAGTTAAAATTGGAAAGAAAAAAGCAATGCAGATTACTAATCCAGATAAGCAAAAGGAATTCCAAAAACACAAAGATTAAGATCAAGAAATCTTTCTAACTCTAATTAAAGATGGTGGAAATGATTTACTAAACAAAACAACTTTGTTACAGAAAGTTAAAAATAAATGTATAAAGTTATACACCTAAGTGTCATGATAATAATAACATGTGCAGAAGGTTCAAAACTGGATCAATGTATAAAAAAAAGGATAACTTCGATCTAGGTCTTTTCATTTATCTTTGGGTTATGTGGCTTAGAGTTGGAGGTTTCCATGAGCATAATCTTTGGCAGTAATATACTTCTGCCCAGGTATGTCAATTGCTGAATGAAGCCATCATTCAAGAATGGAAATGAAGCCTCACGAACACCATAACAAAGAGATTACCATGAATAAGCTTCTAGCTCCAGCTACAGTACGAACCGATAATTGAAGATGCTGGCAGGAGAGACCAATTACAATTTCTATGAGTTGATGATCACATAAATCTATACAAACTTACTGGTAAGCTAAGATCTTTATATCCCAATAGTGACTGAATTAAGTTTGCAAACAATTCTTAATATAAGCGTAAAATAATCCCGATATAGACATTATTTTTTTTTTATTAAAGAGACTTTCATTTAAAGAACTTTCTAGAAGAAACTTAATAAGTGAACATTGTTTGTTAGATTGTTTTAATTATTTTACCTAATTAATTGATTCATGTCTGGATTAGCATGCATACTCTCCAATTTTATTAACTAATTTATCTTAAAAATATTTTAATTTGTTAGAATAAAATATTTTGCTTTTGTCAACTTTTTCATTGTACATTATTAATGATTATTATTAAATTTATTAATATTACTTTATTAAGATTTGAGTATATAATTAACCTTTGCCAATATTTGTTGATTAAACCCTGGGAATAATATTCACTAAAAAAAAAAAAAAAAGCTTTGTGAAAGCATAACCCCAGGGCCGGATTTAGATGAAAATAGGCCCTAGGTTATTCCACTTATGAGGCCCTTTCACCTCCTATATACATCATTACTGTGATATATATCAATATGTTAAATGAAACATGTTGTTATTGGTAGGTCCCTCTTGATCTTGAGGCCCTAGGATGAAGCCTAGTTAGCCTATAGGAAAATCTGGTGTTGCATAACTCCGATCGTTTAGTAACTTTCGCCAAAATTATGGGATATGAGAAAGTGATGTGTTATGATGTACTGTAGTTTCTTAAACAAAGTCAAGAATCTCTCAGCAATTATACAAGAAAAACTTGTTAAGAGTCTATTGACTATGGCGTCCTCTTATAAATTGAAACTAACTTTGTCAGCAATTTTGGACACAATAATTAGTAGGCCAGTTAATCAGGAAATATAGCTATGTTTTTAGAAATATGAACAACATATTTTCTTATCCATAGCTTGATTGACTTTTACTTAACAGTGTGTAAAAGACGGTCTACCAGATCTATTAAAACAAGAAAAAGGTTACATTATAAATATTTTTTAAATTTTATACAGTGTGAATATTAGCTAAAATACTTATTCAACTCAAATTGTTAACATATTTTTGTTTTAAAAAAGTGATAAAATTCACTACAAATAAATTGAAAAGGATTCAGACCTTTATTTAAATAATTTGTATCTCTGCCTTCATAATTAAGATACTAATCAAAAAAAAATTAAGACATTTCAAAGAAAATGGCTACCACACATACTATGTGATATCCTGTGGCAAAAAAAAAATTGTATATAACATGTGGTTTATTTACATCTGCATACTACATATATTAAACTTTGACTACAATGCAGAAACAAATGAGAGACTTTTTTTTTCTTTTTTCTATGACTGACATCTTTTTGACATTAACTGTGATTATGTTTGATAGTGTATAGTATGTTAATGACCTATTATTAATACTAATGATAAATAACAAGTCTTTATGATCAACTAAATAAGTTATTAAACTTTTTTTAATTTTAAATAATTTTATGTAAGTAATATAATTTAGTAGTCTAAATTTTTAAAAAATAAAATGCCATATTGGGGTATTTTTCAACTGAGAAACACAGTTGCATGGAAGAACAAAAAATGTTAAATGCTAGTTTAATTTCACTTTCACATCCCTTTTGCTATACTTTTGGACGATTAAAAGTCACATTTTTTTAGTATTTTCCTGAAGATTTGTGTTGATGGTGTTCTAGTTGTATTTTTATATTGGACTATTACCATAATCTAATGTGAGTAATGAATGTCCTTTCAAAAATTTAACTTTATTTAAATACTCCAAATACATTCAACTGTTAGTAATATCACATCACACAGGTTAGTATATGCACACTGTTTTGAGAGGTATATTATTCTTCCTTCTTCTTCAAGTGCTGCTGGTCTGACCAGTTACAGTACTAGCATGGGATAAGAACGTGGATCCTTAGATTCTTGGGTATTGAATTTTAAGGTAATGATCTAACCAAATGAACCATCCTGTGAAATGCAACAGTCAATAGAAATTTCATATAGTTTTCTGTGAGGTTTATCCTAATTTCTCCATTTTTTCTAAGAACCAAGTTAATTAGTGATTTCCAGACATTATGTATAGTCACATTACGTTGACTTATCAGATTGTTTGTCATTGTCATGCGAGTAACTCCCTTCATTTTTCTTCTTTGTATCTTTTCTTCTCTATCCAATAAATTTTGTATTTTCCCAATTGAACATATATTCATTGACATATACATGGTCTTTTATCTTAGACCCATCTGTTTTCTCTCTTCGAATTAGCAGTTTGTGTTCTTGTGAGCACTTTTCAATGGGACAACTTGGGACAACTGGTCTAGAAAACAAAAAAAACCATCAAGAGAAAAGACAATTATTGGTACTGTAATATACCCATACATTCCAAAAAGAGCAGACAAATTAAGAAAAATCTTCAATCAGTATAACATCAGAACAGCTTTCCAGAGCCATTACCACCCTATGAGGAATTTTAACATCTAAATCCTAAACTTGAAATGCTGAAAAGAAAAAACTGCATCTATGAAATACCATGTGAAAGTGGATGAATGTTTATTGGTGAGACCAGTCATCCCATTGAAAAGCACTTGGAAGAACAGAAACTGATAATTAGAAGTGAGAAAACATGTGTCTAAGGTAGCAGACCACGTATGTGCCAATGAACATAAGTTCAATTGGGGAAATACAACAATATTGACTAGAGAAGAAAATGTACAAAGAAGAAAATTTAAAGAAGCTGCTTACATAACAATGGCAAACAATTCCATAAGACAACCTAGTGTTATTATACATAATGTATGGAAACCATTACTCAACTTTGCTCTTAGGAAAAAGTGGAGAAATCATGAGGAATCTCATAGAGAAGTATATGAAATTTCTACTGACTATTATCTTTGGCATGATGGCTCAGTTGGTTAGTGCATTACCTTAAAATTTCAATACAATCTAAGGGTCCAGGTTCAAATTCTATGCTAGTACTGTCACTGGTAATCCAGAAACACCTAAAGAAGAGGGGAGAATAATACCTCTCAAAACCTTGTGAATATTCTAACCTGTTTGATGTGCTATTACTAATAATTGAATGTATTTGCAATATTTAAATAAAAGTTAAATTTTGCTAAAGACATTTTAATACTCATATTAGATGATGGAAATAGTTCAATATAAAAATAGAATTTTTCTTTAATGATTTTGTTTAAAAATTTATAACTATCCACATTTTTAATTAATATCATGGCGGCAACTATTTTGACTTCAAAAAAATTAAGAAAACATCTGATCTTGGAAGCTAAAATAGGTATTTAATATGACTGAAATAGAAGAAAATCACAACATTTGTTCTTCTATGGGTTTAGCTACATTTACCATCACCACTATTTAAAAAAAAAAACAAAGACAAAATAGTGAAAGCCCTCAGACTATTGCAGATGTATTCAACCTTTTCAAAATCTTTTATCCATTGCATATGAAAAGAAAATCCAAAAAGCATGTCATCCATCCATTCTAATTTTTTTATTCATAGATTCCAACTGTCAACATCTGGAGCATTCCTTAACTTAAGTCGGTACTTTAACCTGACCTGCTATATGGCTGCTAGAGGCACTGTTTCTGTGTTTTCACACAGAACATACAGGGTAGGGGCCTAGAAAGCAGACAACACTCTCTCTTACCACTAGTTGGTGCTGTTCACCATGCATACCCACAGGAACCTTACACAAGATAGCCGTCTTCTAGCAAGAAGCTAGTAGGTGGTGCTGATTGCCGTAAACACATCTAGCTTATGTGTCATCTGCTATCAGAAACTACCAAGATTCTAGCCCACTACACGGTGCTGTTTCTCCATGTTACACATGGTAAAAACAGCAACCTCTAAATGCCTCAATGCTAACGTTTATGAACATAGTACTTAAAACATTCAAGGCCTATAATGTACAGGGGTGAATAATTTATAAAGTCATAACTATTTAAATATACCGACAAATGTAATAATTTTACATTCTATTTCACCATTTCATGAATCGATGTATTTTTAAAGTATGACTTTGTAAAAAGCAATCTGTTTTTTTAATTATTTACTCTAAAAGTGGTTGTTTTTTGTTTTTTTTTTGTAAATAAAACAAAACGTATTTTTTTTTTTTTTTTAAAAGCTAATTTTTTTTCTTATGGCAGTATATCGTTCAAAAATGTATTATTTTAAAAGATTATTGTTTGTAAAACTTTTTTTTTACACTTTCAATTAATATTTTCAATAAATTTTAAAGTAATATAAATTATATTTAGGTTTATAGATTACTATTTCGAAAAATAAAGTGTTATTTGCGTGCTGGGTATACCGTGTGCTTGTTACTTGCAAGCAATAATTTGAAAATCTGTTTATAAAAACTTCCTCTCACAATAATATTAAAGGAATAAATATTTATTGAAATTGTATTTAAAATTTTAGAATCATTTTAATAACTAAAAATGTCATATACTCACAAGGAAATTTCAAAATAATAGGTTTAATAAGTACCGTATGAGAAAAGTAAGATATTATACAGAGTCAGAAAAAAAAGATTTAGAGCAAAATATGTATACATTTAATATCTTTATTGATGGTTGGAATTTAAAAAGTTTCTTTCAAAACTGATGCTCATGTTAGGCTTGTATACTGTTAAAATTAAAACTGTTAGTCCTCATAAATAATTTGGAAGACATTGCCTGTCAAAATTGGATGATCATTGAAAATTATATATGATCTTAATAGCCTAAAATTCAGAAGCCTGATAGTACTGTCTTTGCCAGTGCACTGTTTGTTTCTTTCATTATTGATACATAAGTAAGAACAGGTAAAACACATTTATTAAAAATCTTCCTTTACAGACACGTAGATATATTTCCTTTTAGTATCAAGTTATTTCTACCAGAAGCACTCCAACCAAGTTTAATCCTATGATTAATTTCATCCATTATGTTTCCATCTGTATTAATAATCTGACCAAGGTGTTTGTAACTGTTAACTTCTTCTAACTCATCATAATCAATCTTTATTTTCATATTTTGAGCAAACACATAGGTATATTTCCTTTTAGTATAAAGTTATTTCTACCAAAAGCACTCCAACCAAGTTTAATTCTATGATTAATTTCATCCATTATGTTTCCATCTGTATTAATAATCTGACCAATGTGTTTGTAACTGTTAACTTCTTCTAACTCATCATAATCAATCTTTATTTTCATATTTTGAGCAAACACATAGATATATTTCCTTTTAGTATCGAGTTATTTCTACCAAAAGCACTTCAACCAAGTTTAATTCTATTATTAATTTCATCCATTATGTTTCCATCTGTATTAATAATCTGACCAAGGTGTTTGTAACTGTTAACTTCTTTTAACTCATCATAATCAATCTTTATTTTCATATTTTGAAAACATCCATTAAACATTACTTTAGTCTTTTAACATTTATCTTTAGTCCTACTTTCATCTGATAACTCCTGCAACATTTCCTGCAGCTCTGAAGCATAAGTTGCAAAAACAACTACATCATCTGCAAAATCTAAATGACTTAAATAATCTCCATTTACTTTCACTCCTTTAGCTTCCCATTTTAATCCACAAAATATTTCTTGCAGCACTGCTGTAAAAAGTTTTGGAGATATGGAGTCACCTTGTCTTACACCCTTCTCAATGTTGACTTTAATAATCTTTGTTAAAAAATAAATTTACTGATAAAGATTTCATAAGAGTTTTCCAATCAGCTTCTAAAAGCTTATAACTAAATCCTCTAATTCATTCCTAGACAGAATAATTTAGACTCCAAGTGAGACTTTGTTAAGAGAAAGCAAAATTATGCTGGAAAATGAGACACCAACAATACAAATCTAATATCACTTATGTTGAGAGAAAAATCTATTAAATCTTAAACTAGACTAATCTATAAGCATTCTTCCTGCTAGCAAGAGCAATGTAACATTTGTAAATGGATAATAATAATTATGATACAATAAGAGCTTCTCCCAACAGACTAAAAGTCCCATACTAGCTATGAATCACAACTGTAAATATTATTCAGAAAGCATCCCTGATCACAGCTATTTCAATGATTCAGAAAAAATTAGATTGACATATTTTGGCAAAAATTCCACATCTTTGTGGTCATCTAAAATCAATAAAGGCCAGGTTCCATTAAGATCTATTGTTAATTCTGAAAACTCACTATATCAAAAATTCTAATGTTCTTAGTCCTTTGGCATACAAGAGACAGTTCTGTGTTAGAGATTCTAAGAAAAATGTAGAATTAATCAACAGGAAAAGTGAAAGAACTAACATATTGGTAAATTTTGATGTGAGAAACTTAATCACAAAAGTACTCTGTGATGAAGCATTATCTAATGTAAAAAAAGATTAAATAACAATAGTAGTGTACAAACCAGAATAATTCTTCCAATTGATAGTTTATTACACTTAACATTCTGCACAGCATACTATTATTATATACTATAGAATTCTTCCAACAAAATCAAAAGATGCTTTTTGATTCCTTAATGCTATCTCTGATCAGCAATATTTACATGGAAGAACTTGAAACTACAACCATAAATAAAATTCTATCTACAATTAAAGTCTGACTTTTCTATGGTCATGTGGTAAAGCATTACTACAAACATTCTGGATACTATCAATAATTATGTTCTTTTAATTAAATTCACAATAGAATTAAAACAAGAACAGACACTACAGTTCTTAATTTTCTTTTGACAAGATTCCCTCATAGTGAAATCAAAATTACAATCAACAGAAAACTCACACACTCCAATCAGAATAAAAATTCTTATTCAGAAACCAATAACTTGGAAAAAGAAAAATCATATAGCATAAACTCTCATGAAAAATACTTATCCATTAGCTATCATTATGAAATAGCCAACTAAAAGAAACACCATAAGAAAAAAACAGTTATAGGTATTAAAGCATATCCATAGATATTAGTAATTGCAGCTAAACTAAAGAAAATCTGTGATCAGTATATTAAGATTCCTTTCCAAAGTCATAAGTGCCCTATGAAAAAGTCTAACTTCTATAAAACACAAACTGCAAATATTGAAACACAAAAACTGCATCTACGAAATACCCTGTGAATATGGAAGAACATATATGGTTGAAATCATCTGACTCATTTCAAAATACGTAATTAAAAGAGCAAAAAGTAATGATTAAAAAGAAAAACCAAATGCACCTAAAATACATTGGACAAGAAAAATAACGGGCAGAAAGTAAAAAGTAAAATTTGTATAAACCATTCACATTTATAGTAGATAACTTTATAAATCAGTTTAATGTAAATAATTCATAATATTTCAAAACTACTCATTAACCTTGCCCTTAAAAAAACTGGAGAAACCAAGAGAATCTTCATAGATAAATATATAAAATTTCTAGTGACTTGATTTTTCAGAATAGCCTAATTAGTAAGAGCAAGCATTATCTTAAATTCACAAAACTAAAAATCGAAGGTTCAATTTCCATGCTAGTACTGTCACTGGTAAGGCCAGCAACATTTGAAGAAGAGATGAGAAAAAAACAGCACTCAAAATGTTGTAATAAATTAATCTGTATGCTTTGCTAACAGTTGAATGTATTTAAAAGTTTAAATAAAGTTTGATATCTTTTAAAAATATTTCATAATTAATAACAGATGATGGAAATAGTTCAATATATAATTACAGGTAAAATCCCTATCATCACAAATTTTCAGATAAACATTTCCTGTTTTCAAGTCAATATGTATAATGCTTGGGACTGTTTTTGTTTCTCCAGAATAGTCTAAAGACTTATTTGAATTGAAACACCTATTGTAGTAAGGAATTTGACTGCAATGGTATGTTGACTAGATATTTTGAGGTTTTATTAATCAACTATCTGGCTGGGGGATTTAACTATTAATGGGATGTTGTTTATACACGTATATCAAATTTTGAAATCCTGAAAAAGCTAAAATCAGTAACTTTTCCTAAATTCATTTATTTTTGTTTTTATAGAATATTTGCTTATCAATAGTTGTTCTTTATTAAAATTAAAACTGCAAAATTTTTATACGTTCATTCATCACCCGTGTTATTCACCTCCAAATCATAAGTCTTTGACTTAGTAAATGAGACTTATGCAAAGCATTACAATCAGAATGACATTGCTTTGGGTGAGATGAAAATCTATGAGAAGATAAGTCTGTTTTATAGCAGTCAAGATAATTTCAGGTCTAATGATGTATATTAAAATCACTGTTATTAAAAAGCTAGTAATTGTATTTGAGTTGACTGAATGCCAGACCATTGATTCTCCCTCCCCCAACACAAACATTAATTTCTAGAATATTTAGCACTGCACATCATGCTCTTGATTGAATGCCTCCAGTAGTTAAGTGACCAAATTTATACTTAAATAAAATTGGAGTGAATAAGGCATGGGCATTCACTATTTCATCGTAGCTCAGATTAATAAAAAATGATCAATGGTCAAAGATTTTCTTTGTCTGTTTTCTTTTTTTCTCCTGAAAATTTTTTAAAATTATTTGTTTCCTAATTGTTTTTAATTAAGATATGAGCATTGAAAGTCAGAAATCCAATGTACACAGTAATTGTTTTTACTATAAAGTGCTATTAAAATGGTTTAGTATCTTTGGACTTCTCCATAGAATTTCATTTATAACTTGTACTGCAGCTACACCTTAATTTTGTGACTGGGCAATTATGTAGCCTACAACTATTGTAACTATCCAATTTTTGTATTCTTGAACCTAAATATTTAAATTATTTGACTAATCTCATAAAAATAAAAATTACAAACATTCTCAAATTGCATTAGGGAAGGGGGAAGCATAATTTGTGATTCATTTTAAAGATAATAATATACAAAATAAAACTCTAACTTCATTCATATCTAATTATGTACCAATAAAAGCTAAATACCTAAACATTTAATAGCCTCTTAATTCTTATGATATTTAAGATAATTTAGAGTTGAACCTAACAATATGAAAAATTAGGTAAAAATATTATTCATTAGTAACTCTTTTGTCTTACTTTCAAATAATTCAAATTAATGATATGAAAAAAGATGTAGAAAGTATCTTTCATATCAGGAACAAAGAAATTATAATTCTTTAACATACCACTCAAAAGAAAATTACTTCTTATATTTATTTATATTCATTAGGTAAAAATATTATTCATTAGTAACTCTTTTGTCTTACTTTCAAATAATTCAAATTAATGATATGAAAAAAGATATAGAAAGTATCTTTCATATTAGGAACAAAGAAATTATAATTCTTTAACATACCACTCAAAAGAAAATTACTTCTTATATTTATTTATATTCATTAATTATAAAATTGTTAATTATAAAGCACCCATTACATTAAACATTAGAAATATACTTCAAATAATATATATAAACATGCTTTATAAAAATGTTTTCAATTTAATAATTCAAGGAAATTACTTTAATATGTTGACTTTCACAGTATCATTATCTAATCTAATTGTTGCTGTTGCATTTTTATAAATATTCTTTAAAATATGACAATATCTTGGATCTATACCTGAATGATATCTCTAGAATTGTCATTATGATGTATTATAGCATTTCCCGGTAGATTTCAACAATTATTAACTTATGGGGTTGTGATCAAACAGAAAACAGTGGCAAACTTAAAGGAGATAATAAATATACTTGAATTTATTTACTGGTTAGAATCTCTACAGACTTTCTAATATAATGTTTGTGAGTAGTTAGGTGGTTTAATGAATCTATAAATGAATTTCTAAATAGACAAATTTTAATATATATCACCCAACAGAGACACTTAAATATTTACCAATTTCACAATATCAACTAATAAACTATAATTTACTTTGATTAATCATTAAGATTTGATTTAATGCAAGAAATTGTCTTCACTCAGGAGGTTACAAATTTCTTGTCATCTTATTAATTGAAAGGAAACCCTTTGATTCCTCTTGGAGGCCTTAAAGAAACTGATCAAGGCAAATTCTTAATGTCCACTCCATACATTCTTGTCATTGCAGCTGTTATCACTATGTGATTATTCATATAGTATATAAACATGAATGGGCTGCTCACCAACACATTAGCCAGCACGACAAGGTTATTGGATTTTTACCTCTGAGTTTAAGATCAAAAACCACCATGGACTTTCTTCTCAGTTTCCTGATAAGGCAGAATGAATGCTTGGGTAAATGATAATATTTTTCCAATATATATACAATTATGACAGACAAAAATAAATCATGGCCCTTATTACCAGTAGACTGTAAAGTCACCAACCAAGGCAGCAGTTGGTGGCCAAAGGCAGAGGCTGCTCAGAACCCCTGATTGTGGATACAGGCTGCCATTTGATGATGCCTTTTTTATTTAGGTACTTACAACAGCAGATCACTTTCAAGTGAAGAAAGATTGCAAGAGTTAGAAGAAAAACTGTCTTATATTAAATTGGATATTATTGGACTTTGTGAAGTAGAAGAAAAGGCGAAGAGACAATTGTTTTAAAAAGTGAACATGTACTCTATTATAAAGGCACAAATATTGGAAATACAAGTGGAGTAGTATTCATTATAAATGAAAAGTGAAAGAACAACATTATGGAGATTAATGGTGTATCGGACAGAGTGGCAAGATTAGTTATACAACTTAATAGCAGATACCAAATGCAGATAATTCAGGTTTATGTCCCAACAAGTTCTCAAAGTGATGAAGTAGTAGAAGATTTTTATATGGATGCACAAAAGGCTTTTGATCAGAGTTAACAACATTTTAATTGTTATGGGAGACTTTAATGTTAGAATTGGTAAACAAATGAAAGATGAAAGTGCTGGCAGTAATTTTGGTTATGGTAATAGAAATGAGAGAGGACAGAGACTTGTGGAGTTTGCAGGGAAAGGAAAACTTTATATTATGAATTATTTTGAGAAAAATGTTAAAAGGAAATGGACATGGAAGCATCCAAATGAAAGTACAGCAGAATTGGATTATATTTTGACTAACAGAAAATACATATTTCAAGATTGTAATGTCCTTAATAAATTTAACAGAGGAAGTGATCATCGATTAGTAAGGTATAAGTTATGTGTTAATGTAAAACTAGAGAGACAAAAATTATTAAGAAAAACAATATTTACAGTTGATATTCCTAATTTTCAGAAACATTCTAATGAATTTAAAATAGAACTTACAAATAGGTTTCAAGTATTAGTAGATTTTGCTTCTGGTAGAAATAACTTGATACTAAAAGGAAATATATCTACGTGTCTGTAAAGGAAGATTTTTAATAAATGTGTTTTACCTGTTCTTACTTATGTACCAATAATGAAAGAAAGAAACAGTGCACTGGCAAAGACAGTACTATCAGGCTTCTGAATTTTAGGCTATTAAGATCATATATAATTTTCAATGATCATCCAATTTTGACAGGCAATGTCTTCCAAATTATTTATGAGGACTAATAGTTTTAATTTTAACAGTATACAAGCCTAACATGAGCATCAGTTTTGAAAGAAACTTTTTAAATTCCAACCATCAATAAAGATATTAAATGTATATATATTTTGCTCTAAATCTTTTTTTTTTCTGACTCTGTATAACATCTTACTTTTCTCATACGGTACTTATTAAACCTATTATTTTGAAATTTCCTTGAGAGTACATGACATTTTTAGTTATTAAAATGATTCTAAAATTTTAAATACATTTTCAATAAATATTCCTTTAATATTATTGTGAGAGGAAGTTTTGATAAACAGATCTTCGAATTATTGCTCGCGAGTAACAAGCACACGGTATACCCAGCACGCAAATAACACTTTATTTTTCGAAATACTAATTTATAAACCGAAATATAATTTATATTACTTTAAAATTTATTGAAAATATTAATTGAAAGTGTAAAAAAAAAAGTTTTACAAACAATAATCTTTTAAAATAAAACATTTTTGAATGATATACTGCCGTATGAAAAAAAAAAATTAGCTTTTTAAAAAAAAAAAAAAAAACACAGACCAGAAATTACGTTTTGTTTTATTTACAAAAAAACAAAAACACTTTTAGAGTAAATAATTAAAAAAACAGATCGCTTTTTACAAAGTCATACTTTAAAAATACATCGATTCATGAAATGGTGAAATAGAACGTAAAACTATTATGTTTGACCATATATTTAAATAGTTATGACTTATAAATTATTCACCCTGAACATTATAGGTCCTAAATGTTTTAAGTACTATATTCATAAATGCTAGCAAGGAGGCATTTAGAGGTTGCTGTTTTTACCGTGTGTAACGTGGAGAAACAGCGCCTAAGCTAGATGTGATTATGGCAATCAGCGCCACCTAGGTTCTTTCTAGCAGATGATGTAAGCTGCCAGCTAGCTTGTGGAAGGTTCCTGTGTGTACGCATGGTGAACAGCGCCACGTAGCAGTAGGATAAAGTGTCATTTGCTTTCGAGGCCCCTACCCTGTATGTTCTGTGTGAAAACACAGAAACAGCACTTCTAGCAGCCACATCGTAGGTCAGATTAAAGTACCCTTAAGTCAATGTCATCAAAGAATTTATAGGAGAATGATAGACTTTGGAATGAGCAATTAATGATTCAAAAAGGTGGATAATTATGGTTGATAAATGGATCACAAGAACGGAGAACTTTAAGTTATTTTTTACATAGATTTAAGTTGCATTATCATAAATACTTACATAATTTAAGTATCCACTTGCAATATACTTAACAGAGTTTATGCAAGTATGTAGGAATTTTTAAAAGTACTATATATACTAGGTTAAGTTCTTTGATCATAGCTTTTAATGTAAGTTTTAAGTTAAACAACCATATATTTTTTTTCACAGTAAATCATTATAACTACTTACTTTTATAAAATATTTTTGCTTAATGATAGTTAAGTTTTGGGATCAATTATCCTTGTTTAGTAGGACCAATAATCATCTAACTCTGGAAATTTCAAACAGAAATGACTTGGTTGTGTAGTAGAATATTTGTCTGATTTACTTTTTTTAATTTTTAAAAATATTTAGGAATATATCATTTCTAATTTTCGTTTATGTATAATATATATGTTTGATTATAGACTCTTATAATATCAACAAATGTCAATCTTACAGTGGTTACATCTTTATTTTAAATAAATATCACAATAAAATGACTATTAATATGTAATATGATTTTAATTATTTGCTTATTGATTAAATTATTCCTGAAAACTGTCATATGTGGAAATTCTCACATCTATAAATAACTTCATGACTATTTTATATATACTATATCAGTCACTCTGCTCTTCTTTTGATCCCTGAGAACATCACTATGCCACTATTGATATCACATTACATATAGAAAGTTTAATTTACAGTCATCCAAAAGTTAACATTAATGATAAATGCCACAATCTAGACCAGGGGAGAGAAAATAATCTTTAACATTGTTCAGACAATTGAGAAAAGACCAGAGATAAAAGTTAGCCAAAAGTAATTATAAATATAATAGTGAAATAAAATCTGAAAGTTTGATCTAGATCTCTCCAACGGATTTATCAGAAAGTATATAAGAGTATTGACATCAAACATTTAGACAGATAAGTTTATTGTCTCACCCAAGAATTAAAATAGATTTATAATGGCTTCCTACTAGTGATTTATTTAAACAAATTCCAGTTTTCCTTTATTTAGAGATTTTAAAAGAGCATGATCTTGTGTGGAAGTTGAGGAACAGTACAGGCAAGCATTCCTTATCCAAGAAAAGAAGCATTGTGACATAAGAATGTCAAATGCCTAAAATTCTCATGAACAGTCATGTTTAAGGCACTCAAAATCAATTCCATCAAGACAGCAAGAAAAGATTATGATTTTATATGATCTTTAATTAAGAAAACAAACTTGCTACAATTTAGCAAAATACATAAACATACACTTGATAAACCACTAGTCAAAATTGATTGTCTGCAGGAAATGCAAACCCAGATAGATTAAATAAATTACAATGAAAGAATAAGTGACAAATGACTTAAAAAAAAGAAAATTACTAATCTGCCCAATGGCTAATAATATTTACTAAGGCAATAAACACTTAAGCAGGCCTTCTGACAAATAAATTTACAATGTGACTCTTAAACTAAGACTCCAATAATAAAACCCATAACACAATAATTAATATTTAAATGAGTATCATAACTTCTTATAAAGACAGCTTTTTTTTACGATTAAGCTGAGCTATAATATAGACTGAAGCAAGAAATTTAAGTCCTGGTTATAATATTAAAATCTTTTATCTCAAGGTATAATGTTCATTCTGGCTGATTTTTTCCAGTAAAGTAATGCCCTGTTTATTCTACCTAAAGTTTGTTTTGAAAGTTTTTAATTTACATTTATTTATCTATTTGGGAGTCTGAAGATAATTGATGGTATCAGTTCTGTAATAGATTTTTAGGTCAAGTTCGTAAAGGCACAATTATGGAGATCTGGGATTCTTCTTTGGGTTGATTTAGCACTGCATATTGTTAAAATTTCTTATGTATTTTTGGCATGGTGAATGCATGATCACTATTAACATGGTAAATTAGTAAATGCTAGTAGCAGTTCACAGAAATTCCACTTCAGTGATCCATGTTGAGAAATTATCAAATATAAAATTTAAATCACTCTGTATAAGAAACACAATAAGAATAGAAATAAGAATAAGAAACCAAATATGAGTAATAATAAAAATAAAAATCAGAATAATAAGAAGCGGAGTAATTTTTCAGTCAAAAACACAGGACTATTTATGTGAACTCATAACTCCCACCTAATTTTTAATTAAAAAGTTTTGACAGATAAATCTCTATCTCCCACTTAACCTTAATTAACAAAATCCAACCAGGGCTCTTATCTATTTTCAAATATTAATTAAATTTAAGTTAATGCAAAAATAAGTCTCAGCTTTTAAAATAGATTATAATCAACAAATAAAAAAAAACTTTATTGCAAACAAAACTTTTTTTAAAAAATTAAAATGTTTTTTTTTATAATCAAGTACATGTTTTATGGCATGTATTCTTAATATATAAAAAAATAACATACAAAATTTTAAATACAGTTTTATTTTAAAACTTTATAAATACAAATGGTTTCAATTTCACAATGGTGCTTTTGAAGCGGATAAAGCAACTGATTCAATATATATATATATATATATATATATATATATATATATATATATTCTAACCTCCCCCTGCGCATTCTCACCCCAAAATATACTGTTTATTATGAATATTACAGGTTCTAGCTCAGTTAACAAATAAATAAATGAAATATTCAGCATTAATTAAAATGATTACTAGCTCTAATTTTAAAATACAAATGCGGTTCAATTTTAAAATGAATTAACAAATATTTACTATTTTTATGAGACATGTAGTGACAATACCGGGAACGAGATAGACTACATTGAGCCATTATCCACATGATACTACCTCAATGGCATAAGAACACTATCCCCCCTTTTTACTATACCAAATAACTAACTCATAGTATTCTTACGACTTTCTAAGCTCTATTCACTACGATTAAAATAATAATCATATCTTAATCTTCTTTATAACAAGAATCTAGCTTAATTAAATAAAATGAAGTAAAATAAAATAAAATCTCAGGTTCATAAATTGTATTCTAACTGATTTAAAATTACGGTAGTAAAATATGAAAAGGGAATTTTATGTCATAATATACTACACAGCAAGTAATAATAATAAAAAATAATAATAACAATAATAATATAATATAATCTTATTTCTTCCTAAAGAAAATAAATAAATACATATGTGGTAGTATTTTATAATCTGATAACAGAATACGTGTGGCAACATTAGCATATAATTTAATGTAATATTGTGGCAACCGACTTATGACCAATAAATAATATAAAATTATGATCTTTTAATTTTAACATACCAATAAATTTTCAAAATTCTTATAACACTTTTATGTTTACCTTTTGTGCAAAATCTATATGTCTGTTTCAATTATAAATGTATCGTGATTTCATGCATCCATGTGGAGAAATAACAACTCGGACACAAAACTTTAAAACAAATTTAAAACAAAGTTTATTAACAACATAAATAAATTAACAATATTTTTACACTATATACATTGGATATCCCTTACTCTCATATCTCAACTTAGTTTATTAGTTTATAAAATGAAATCAAAATATTATTTACTTTTCCTAGTTAAATCTTTTTTTTTTTTAACACTTAAGAAAATACAGTATTATTACTTGATTTATTATTATGGTTAGCTTATTACAAAATGCATTTCTTATATGATTATCACAAACACTTTTCATCCCTAATATTATTAAAATTACATTTTTTTTACAAAATTTACATTTGTAATAAAATTCTACAAAATAATAAAATTTAGTTTCATATTGGTTGTATGGAATCTTACAAAGTCAAAACACTATTCTACATTCGGTATTAGGTTTTTATTATTCATTATCCGATGTTTATTAATCCTAATATTCTCATTCAAACCTTACTTTGGATGATATAATTATAACTATTAATATACCATGCACAAGTATATGTTTATTATACCTTATTGAATTTTCTCTTGATAAATATGCAATACTCATTCCCTCCAACATTAATATTTAAAAAAAATTCAAATTTTATTATCACTTTTAAAATACTTGGTTTAGATTTCTTTTCAAAATCTTATATTCATTTCTGAATTAATTTTACAATGTATTATATGATTCTTTCTCTCTTTATGATATTTTGGACTTTCAATTTTAAAGTTACACAATTCTATACATTCAAGCAAATAAACTATTCTTACATAAACGATAACATATCTTCAGTTCTATTTTATTCATTATTTCTTTGAAAATATCTTTCTGACCGATGCAGATTCATGAAATAAGGATAGCGAAGATAGATGCATAGGATCAAAATACAACTAGAATATTACTTGTCATATACCTTGACAATCATGGCACAGTGAATTAAAAGACACTATAGAGGAGTGACCTTTACCTGTCTACCAACCTCTATCATAGGAACGATGCTAAAGCTATTTCTTCAGCTTTATTCTAACATCAAAAGTTTAAAGATATGCAAAACACTGTCCAAACCATATGTGTTCAGTCATAGGACTTTGTTAACTATACTAAATCACACAAAACTAAATATGATCCAAATCCCTTATATTTTCCTATTTCTTAAAAAAAAACACATCATCTTGGTTTCCTCTCCACTAGTACTTCCAAGTCACTATCCGATCTTATTTCTCAAGATTTTTTCTATACTGTACATCGACAAATACATATCTGCATTACTAACAATAATAAAATTCATTGATATTTTAAAACTATTCCACTGTTCTATAAGAAAATCTTTTTACTACTTTCCTCCGTATATTTAATCATATACAAACTATTTAAATATCTGAATACTTTATCACATGAAAGTTCAAAAGAATCACACAATTGTTCTGTTAAATTATATTATTAATATACTTTAAATAAATTGTTGCATGCATATTCCGAATTACTCCTATCTCATTATATGTTAAAATGTTGCATAAAATGTGTACATATAATTAAGACTTTCACACTTCATTCTTAAGTCAATAGATGATCTAAAAAAAAATACATTATGCATTATAAATAACTATTAAAATTACCAAACGACCTTTATCTCCTCGATCGCGTTCCGTAGGCTTCACCATCCATTTGATCCTTGTAGATATAAGATTCACATCCATACACTTTATTTTAAACACTATTTCTATAATTTTATCAAGTTATTATATTTAAATTTTAATATTAATAAATTTATGTTTTATGTTTTCCCTAATCTCACATAACATTTTATATTTTAAAATAAATTAGTAAAAAATATTCAAACTATATTTACTGTACTCCTTCATCAAATTTTCCTGAAAACCGTTCATACTAAAGCCAAAAAAAAATTGTTTATCATTTCTTTTCCATTCACTTAATGTTCCTCTCCCTGCTTGTTCAATTTTAAGGTAAAACAAATATCACTTCGTTCAATAAATATTCATGAATGATAATCCTTGGTTTTTATAATATTTAATACAATTATTAATTATGATATTAGTTAATCCCGTAAAGAAAACTTCTAAATATTCTCTTCTAATATTTCTTGCTAATATTTTCTCCCGTGCGACTTTTACGATGCATCTTCTCAGTACTTTGATTTAAATATTCAATAAAACTTTTCTGTTTCCATGGATTCATTTCATTAAGTAAATTAGATTTATATTTTCCAAATCTTTATCTTTATTAAGCATTTCTCTAATGAACACTTTATAATATTTTTAATTCTTCTTAGAGAAAGTTTTTCGGTTCCTTTTCCATAAAAACACAATAGCTCTTTCATATTATTATTCTGTAACTTTTTTCCTTCTTTTAAAATTCTGGTACTATATACTTTGTAATGTTTCCTTTAAAAAGACAAACATTCTTTCTCCATTATAACTTTTACATAATTTTTTCTTTATGATATACGCATCTTAATTTTTCCATAGAGAAGAATAAAAAAAAAACTTCGGAGTAGCCTTTTAAAATTGTGCGTCATAATTTTTCCTGACGGCAAATAACTTTTCTTTTAAGTTTTCTGTATAATGTCCAAATTATATTTATCTGAGTTCTAATGATTTTCTGGTTGATCACAAATAAACTGTATTCAAGGCACTTTACAATTATTTTTACTTTATCAATACTTTTAGGTACTTTTTTCTGTAGTATTTCCATTTTTACTGCAAGGTTTCGGCTAAACTTGAATAAAAATCCTGGCAAGAAATCTTTTAAATTAGCCTTCCATTTAAAGGCAGTTCAAAATATTATATTTTAAAACAAAACTTTTAAAATAAATACAAAATTTTTTTAAATTATAACACTTTTCTAGCTTACGATCTTATACAGCTAAAAAAATATGTTCCTCCTTCCTTTACTTACACATTCCTTCTCCCGCTCCGTCTAATTCCTATTTTTCGTCTGCTAAAATACCTCCGTTGATTGGTTAATGACTTTTTTAGCGCGAACAAATTTACACATTTTTAGTTTTATAATAGATTAAACTTTTTAAAATAAAGAATTTATGACGTCATGTTTTAAAATATTATTTAGAATAGTATTTTTAAACTCAATTATAGTTTTATCAAAATCATTTAAACTTTAAAACAATTATTAAAATAACATTTAATATTTCAACTTTTACTTTAACGATAGATAGCAATTACATTTAGTTTTATAATTCACAAACTTTATTATTATATTCTAACAAGCGTGTGTGTGAAGGTATATAATATACAGTCACATGATTACTAACTTTATCAGATGATTTTTTTTTTTTAATTTACGTCTCGGTCTAAATTACCAAAACTGATATATTTTATAAAAATTTGGAAAATAATTTAAAAATGTAGAACTAAATATAATTCTCACCATCCCAAAGTTTATTTTAAAATATATTAGATTAAATTTGAATATTAATTATAATTATAATATTACATATAGCGTTTATTTAATTTATTAGTTTTAAAACATTACAATTGAATTGTTAATATACTTTTAACTATTTATAGCTGTATTATTTTATATGGCCAGCTTTTACAACCATAAGCAAGGATATAATTAAGCTTTATTTAACTGTTTTTTTTAAATAATCCATTACACTTTTACATACCAGGTATTTTTCAGCCTTAAATTGTACTATAAAATCTAATCGATCATACAATTATCAATATATTACACAAACGTATTTTAAAATTTTAAATTTTTTTAGCAATTGACCATTCTACCTTATTATGACCTATAGATAAGGGCACAATATATATATAATTCAATAAAATTTTAGATAACATTCATCTACAATATTAAAAAATATAAAAACAAACAATATTACTTTAACATTTACTCTATATTGGAAATGAACACATATTGATAAAAAATACACCATTTTCTCACAATCTAAGTTAAATGTCATTTACAGCTTGAACACTTTTAGTTAGGGTTTTTTCTAACAAAAGATGAATGGTTACAATATCATTACTGTAAACAGAGCAATACACCAAATGAAAAACAACAGAAGAAAAAAAAACATAGAAAAATACTTGTATTAGAGAAGGTATTTCTTATACTCAAGAACTAGTTACAAAATTAGGCATGTCTTAAGTCATAGTAATATTAAAACACCATTATAAATTGAATACAATATTAAATTTATTATCATTCTTTGTCAAATATATCTGGCCATATATGTAGAAATAAATAATTATTATATCAGTGCACAATGAGATCAGCATAGATGATTTTTGTTTTGATGTAAAATGACTTAATTTTTGTCTATTTTACAAATAGTAAAAAATGTTTTTGATTTTCTTTTCATAGATAGGAAAGAAGATATATATATATATATATATAGTAATGATCAGAATTTATATATCTTGTTAACCAGTTGCATCTTCCCTTGACTACAGTTGAAGAGGATCACTACAGGTGGGTTCAGGGCCTGCAATGCTGAGTTCAAATCTAGTGGATTGACTACACAACATATGACTATGGGATCATGTACTTGTCACCACATTAGAAAACATCTTTTAGGTAATGGGCATCAGGAAGATGCAAGAGGCTCTAACTAATTCTATTACAACTAATATTATTATAAATCTAATAAATGACCTAGTTATATTTAATTTGACATGAGACACTATGGCTATAAGGCATTAAGGAAACAGACATGAAAATATAGATATAATTAAAACTATATTTAATATTAATATAAATTTATTTACAGACATGGAGTTTGATCTTCATCAATATATCTAATATGGCATGAGTTTACATTATTAAAGGATGTCATTTGACCTGTCCCTTTGGGTATTTAATGGTAGAAAAGTGCCATTTCATGCCCCAGACTAAGTACATTAGCTATCATGTGAGGTAAAATTTGAATGAGATATACGGCTGTGAATTATCTCATCCCAACAATAGACTATATATATATATATAAAGTTTTATATTAATGATTAATTCTACAAAGGGCCTATTATTTGAGGGCATAGAATGTGGAGGCTTGGGAGTGAAATCATAAGCAGAGAATAAAAGAATAGTTAACTAGATGGGGTGGTGGTATTGATAGAAATGCCATATAATAATAACAAAGAGAACATTGAGATGCAAGCCAGGAGGGAAATATAAACTTGTGGGCAGGCTTTCTGTCAGGAACCCTATGAGACTGGTCATAATCTGAAGTCTGGGTGTATGAGAACTTCTGCGACTGTTACTACCTGACTGCATGATGGAATCAGCTTTCCATGGGAGCACTTTGAACTATGCCTTCCATATGGAGTGGAATGATACCTTTAAACATAGGTATCCAGTGATTTTTAAAATAAATGAAAAACGTTGGCATTGCTTAATAATAACACCTATCATTTGATAATAGAATAGGATTTATATTTAATTGCTAATAAATGATGACTCACTCCCAAGGCCACATTTATGAGTGATTAACTTACAAACCCTCAAATAACATGTGATTGGTTTGATTATAAAGTTAAACTCAGTGGATGCCAATCAATACTAATAATAAAAAAATAAAGATTATAATGCTATCGTATTTCTATTGTTAAGTTAAAATATCCACCCACACAAATTATGGTCCACCCACACTCACAGCTAATCATGAAAGTTAGATGTCTCTCTGAAGCTAGGATAATTCATTAAAATATTAGACAATACAAGAAAGCATATTAATATAAAATGACATGCATCTGAAAAATAATTTACAAAATATAAAGATTATATAATTTCTGAGCTAGCCAATTCGTAAATATAAGACAAGTTTACTATAAATATATTATTTAATAATTCCATGCATTTTGGTGAAGGCTAACATTTAATAAAGTTAAGAAGCTATGTTGGAAGTAATTGAGGCATGAAATTAATTACATCAATAAATAAATAAATATAGAATTTACTACCCAAAGGAAAAAAAGATCACATAGTCATTAAACATTACAAGGTTACAGATTTTATGAAGTTTAGTGGTTTAAAAGGATTTATATGAGGAGGAATTATAAATAAAATATTACAAATTAGAGATACACATTCTAGTTTTGAATAAAAGAGAGTGAAAGTTCTTAGAGATTTTGGGTACAGGTTATCTTTGATTTAAGCATAATGTGCATGTTTCTGAATGATCCTCTCATTCACGAAGCATGGCACCATAGTTTTTCCCTAACAGTTCATTAATGGTCATGATTGTAAGCAGCAGTTGATTAGGCAATAGTATATGGATTACAGCAGACAATTTCAGTTCATTTTAAAAGCAAGTAGGGGATCCAGCGCATTTCCCATTCAGAGGAGAATAGCTAATTCCTACTACTCAGACATCACAATGTTATATGTGAAAATTATATTTTAATGAAAAAGCAGATGGCATATTAGAGATTAGACATTTGATATTAACTTAGCCTGACATTGGGAGACTCAGATGGATAGATAGATTGAGCTTTGAACAAGAGAGAGAGAGAGAGATACCAATTTTACTTTGAACAAAACTTTATATACCTTTTGTCTCCCTTGCTCTTTATCTTTCAGATTGATCTGACATTACCTATTTGTTCACCTTTTTGGTCCACTCAAATATCCACAGGTAAAACAGTACATTAAGAGTGCATCTTCCATTTGTCATTTTAGTCTGAACATTTTCTTTATTTTATTAGGTATTTCAACTATGACCACATTATACTACAGATGTTTCTTTAAAACTAATTAATTTTTTTTAGGAATATTTCTCAGTATTCTATTATCTCTCCCCACCCAATATGACTTACAATTTTACTTAGCAGGGAAATTTCTATTTTTAATACATTTAAACATTTAAAAAGGTTAAAACAACTTTTAGATTTTACAAATTAAAATGTTATATAACTTTGACCTAAATAATAATTAACACAAAATATTAAATATTCTAAATTTAATAAATTATTTTCAGTGCATTAATATCACATATTGGAGTGTGTGTGCATGAGGCATATTTAACAAGCTTATATATATATATATATTGAAACAGTTATATATATATATATATATATATATATATATATATATATATAATACTATTATACACATAGTCCAATATTGTGGGTTTAAATTTAGGTGGGAGGGAGGAGTGGGTAGAAGTCGATAGAACAAATATGACTGAGGTGAAACTAAGATTCAAATTTGAATCTTACAGTTTCAATATATATATATTGTAATTATAATTGAAATAATATTTTTAAACGGTTTATAAACAATTCAAACAATCTTTAAATCCGCAGAAGTACTTTCGGTTACTTTCAAACCTGACTCAACTGCTATTAAATTCAACAACA